>PVHX01015623.1:0-46033 GCA_004024805.1 Geosciurus inauris
ATGTGGGAAAGGACATGGGAACAAAGGTGGATCTCCGTTCACAGGGGTGTAAGGGGGGAGGGGGCATGGGGACAGTAAGGGTGATGGAATATGATGGTCATAATAACCCTAACTTTATGTATGACTGCATATATGATGTGATTCTATACAACTTACAACTAGAGAATTGATATGTTATCCTCTATCTATGTACAATGAGTCAATTTACACTGTCAACATGTAAGCCTAAATAAAACAAGAATAAAAATTAAAAAAAAAAAAAAGAATAAATATAGCAAAAAATATGTGAAAAAAAGTTCAACATCTTTAGCAATTAGAGAAATGCAAATTAAAACTACACTAAGATTCCATCTTGCTCTAGTCAGAATGGCAATCATAAAGAACATAAGTAACAATAAATGTTTGCAAGAATGTGGGGGAAAAGGTCCACTTGTACATTGTTGGTGGGACTGCAAATTGGTGCAACCACTCTGGAAAGCAGTATGGAGATTCCTTAGAAAATTTAGAATGGAACCATTTGATCCAGTTATCTCACTCCTCAGTCTATATCCAAAGGACTTAAAATCAGCATACTACAGTGATGCAGCCATATCAATATTTATAGCAGCTCAATTCATAATCACTAAGCTATGGAACCAACCAAGGTACCTTACAATGGATGCATGGATAAATAAAATGTGGTATATATACACAATGGAATATTACTCAGCCATAAAGAAGAATGGAATTATGGCATTTGCCAATAAATGGATGAAACTAGAGAATATCATGCTAAGTGAAATAAGCCATCCTAATGAACCAAAGGCCAAATGGTATCTCTGATATATGGATGCTAACCCACAACAAGGGAAGTTGAGGAGGGGAAGAATAGAAGTCCATTGGATTAGACAAAGGGGAATGAAGGGAAGGGAGGGAAGAGGGGAATAGGAAGGACAGTAGAATTATTCATACATAACTTTCCTAGCCTTGTATTTGAGTACACTACCAGGGTAACTCCACAGTATGGACACCCACAAGAATAGGATCCTAATTAGAATAAGTTATACTCCATGTATGTATAATATGCCAAAATACATTCTAATGTCATGTATAAAAAAATAAGAAATAAAGTAAAAATTTGAAAAAGAACAAATATAGAAAATCAAAGAGGAAAAATTTAGAGATATAGTAAGGATATCTTGGAATTAAGACACTCATGGGACAGTAACTTCAGGAGAACACAGAGGAGAAAGAGAGAAGCAACAGTCAGAACAGCATAAGAAAATTCCTGAACTGAAGCTTCGAGAGTTTAGGTCAAAAGGACTCTAATTGCGAGGTTGGTGAAGAATTAAAAATGTGCTATAAAGTTTTCTGTGTATGATGGTTAATTTTGTGACAGCTTAACTGAACTAAGCATTGCCTTGATGTCTGAAGCTTGATATCTGCCTTGATATCGTGAAATATTTCTGATATTATGTGTCTATGAGAGTGTTTCTGGAAGAGACTATTATTTGAGTTGATGGGCTAGGTAAAGCGGATGGCCCTTGCCAATGGGGGTGGGAAGCATCCAGCTCCAAGCCAGTAGAATAGCAACATGGGGGAGGCATGAATTCCCCTCTCTCTTCCTGAGCTGGTACATCCATCTTCTGCCCTCACGCATCAGCTACTGGTCCTCATGCCTTTGAAATCTGAAATTTAGGACAAGTGGGTCCCCACGGTTCTCAGGCCTTTGGACTTGGACCAAGTAACTCCACCAGTTTTCCTAGTTCTCCAGCTTAAACCAGGAAAATGGGGGGGCAAATGGGGGCACTTTTTGTCATCTGTAACTGCATGAGGCAATTTCCATAATAAGTCTCTCTCTGTATCTGTATTTATAGCTATATCAATATCTATCTTCTATTGGTTCTATTCCCCCAGAGAACTAATACATTTGAACTTCAAATATAAAGGAAACAAATATATAATATGTAAGCAGAAAATCAAAGAGGTTGTCTACAAAGATAAAGTATTAGCTTTCTATTAAAATTCTTTTCATAACACAAAATGACAGGAGGCAATGAAGCTATAACCACAGATTTTTGATGAAAAAATGACTTTGAAATGAGAAATGTAGAGAAAGTTTTGGGGAAAGAGATACAGAAAGACATTATCAAACAATGAAAATCTCAGGAAGTATTTCAACTAAATGCATTTTCTGAAGAAAATAAAATCTAATTACCCAAACAAAATGAAATAAAACACAAGTACCAAACCTTAGGCATTGTGTTAATTCGCTAGGACTACCACAACAAAGGACAACAGACTAGATGGCTTGAACAGAGGAAATGTTTTCTCTCTGTTCTGGAAACTGAAAGTCTGAGATCCGAGGTCTGCAGGGTGGGTTTCTCTTGAAGTCTGTTTTGGGTTTATGGATGGTTTTCTTTTCCATGTGTCTTCACATGGTCTTCCATCTGTGTGGCTTATGTATTAATCTTCTTATAATTTTTAAAATAGCTTTTTTGAAGTATAATTAATGTACAAAACTGCATATAATGTATACAATTTGATGAACTTGAACAAGTGCTTACATCCACACATCCATTACCACAATTAAGTTTCTTCATGTTCTTTTGTTCTTGTTCTTGTTTTGTTTTGTTTTCTTGGAAGAACACTTAACATGAGATTTGCTCTTGTAAGCACACCAGTTATATTGAGTTAGGACCCACACTGATGACCTCATTTAACTTAATTTCCCCTTTAAAGGCCCTAACCCTAAACACAGTCCCACTCTGAGGTATTAGAGGTTAGGACTTTGATATAGAAATGTGGGAGCAGGGGGGACACAATTACCCAAACCAGACATGTGCAACTAATCATAGGGAAAAAGAATTTAATTGCCAATTCAGCCATGTAAATGCTAAAATTTGGCTAAAAAATTCATAGTGATGTAAAAAGCTATCAAGTTAACTAAATATTTTAAATAAAAAGCAAAGGGCTTTACTAGTGTTTATTTTGTTTTAGACTTTCAAGTCACAAATAATTCTTAACAAAAAACAATCAAGATCACAGAATTAATAGGAAATCTGTCATCTCTGTTCTTTGAACTAGCTTAAGTCTAAACCCTGCCAAGAATGCTAGAGTGGACCAAAGACTGTGTGCTTCCCTCCTGGTTTACAGGGGACAGGATTTGCCAGTTTTAGGCCTTAGGCCTGACCATTCAGAGATGGCCTTGCTAGCGTGGCAATGGTTTAGAAATGATTAGACAGTCCAGTTTAGGCTGATAAAGCTTCTTAGGAAAATCCTTGCTGTGATTTTTTTTAAAAAGTATTCTCTCCCAAGATCCAAGCTAAAGCCTGGAAGAAGATGTCCATGGCCAAGGCCAGCTCTATAATTTGTGGGATCCAGTGAAAAATAAAAACTCTGAGGAATTTCAAGATACTGACGATTATGGAATGAATTGTGTGCTCATCAGGCGCCATCCCCCACCCCCACAGCAGGCGCCATCCCCCACCCCCACCCCACAAGTCCTATGTTGAATCCTTAACCCTCAGTACCTTAGAATGTGGTCTTATTTGGAAATAGGCTCGCTGCAGATGTAATTAGTTAAGTTATAATGAAGTCACTAGGGTGGGCCCTAATTCAATATGACTTATGTCCTTATAAAAGGGTAAATCTGAACACAGAGACACAGAACACCAGATGAACATGGAGGCAAGGATAAACCCAAGGAATGCCAGAGATGGCCAGCAAACTGTCAGAGCGGGGAGGAAGGCACGGAGCACATGCCTCCAGACACACAGCCTCAGAAGGAACCGACTCTGCTGACACCTTCATCTGGACAAGAGATCAGTTTCAGCTTCCGGATTGTGAGACAACCAAGTGAGGTTGCTTACGCTCCCCAGTGTGTGATGCTTTGTTATGATGGCTCTAGAGAGGCACTGCAATGACAACAGAGAACCAACCCGCGCCACTGGACCCTTCTCCAGGTGGCTTGGTGCCAGTGCACAGGTTGCATGTCCATGAGGTCAGCCCTGCCCGCCCCTGTCCATGCCACCAAGTGCAGAGAAATAGCAGACCTGAGAAAGAGGCCGTGGGAGAAGAAAGGAAAGCCTAAAGCCATAGTTTACGACTTAAACTTTCTGTCACTTCAGGTTTCAGCAAGGGACATGCCAAGGTCCAATTAGGGATATAATGAAGTATTAGGGAAAATGACCTGAAGGGTCATCAGGCAAGTGGGCAGGGAGCCAGAGAAGGCAGAAAGAAGGTTCCATCTTCATTACTGACCTAACCCCTGTAAAGCAGTAAGAGAAAAGACAAGGGTTGGATTGGAGGAGACGTAGAATACAGAGATCAGGGCAAGTCTTGGCCACACTGATGAAGATTCCCCAGAGCAAAGAAATCAGAAGAACCCCACAGGAATAGCCCACCTCATGTACACCTGCTGTGCTCAGCACCTGGTTGGGCACAGCCAGGACAGAGCATGCCCACCACCTGGATACTGTGGTGCTGGAGAATTTCTGCCTCCTACATTGGATCCATCAGATTGTCTTAAAGTGAGACCCAGCATCCACATGTCACACGTACACACTTCTCAGATTCAGGGAACATTTCGTCGACAGTTCCTCTAGCCTGTCTCACTGAGGATTCCCTTGAAGGAAGAGGTTAGTGGGATAAACTGCAACCTCCATCTCTGCATTTGAACTTGGGGTTAGGCCTTATTCTCATTCTTCCCACTTCCACTATCTAGCCAAACTTTGTCTCATCTGCTGTGATCATCTCAGTAGTTCTTGATGGCTTACCTGGTGATGGCACCCAAACTTTCATTCTCTAGGGGTGGGAGCCTTTGGTAATCATATCATTCTCAGCCTGAGGTTGCTGGAAAAATCCATTCATGGTTGCAGTCGAGGCAAGGGGCACCAAGAAGGGCATGAAAGAATTAGCTGAGTCCCATCCGTGTCTGTATTGTGGAAAAGCAGCCTGACCTCCTCCTCCTGGTCAGTCTTGAAGACAACTCATCTGCTCACAGGCTGGTCCCCAGACACATGAAGTCCCAGTTGTCTAGAGAGAAGCCCTAGCTTATAGTTCAAGAAATTTGATTGTGTACCGTAGCAAGAGTGAATGTCCTATGATTACCAGAACTTCCAACCTTACAGATCTCAGAGTTATGGAGATGGGAGGTAAAACTTATCACCCCAGGATCATTGTCAAATGGGGCTACTTCTGCTTCTACTCCGTGGTCTATGGACCCATGTATACATCTTGTTGAGGACACAGTACCACAAAGTGTCTGATTTAGTACATACACAGAATCCTGAAAGATAGCATCTCATCATGCAAAGAACTGTAACTATGATGGCATTTTGAATCTACCTTCAGTAAGTCATTCTAATGTGTGATTGGGCTGCCTCTTTCAGGATGGGATGTGAGATAACCAATGGACTCCTGGTCACAAGCCCTCTCCCACACCCTATTGGCGAGGATATGGGTACCTTGCTTGGATTTTATGCTATATACAATCCTATGTCTCTTCTGAGAAAAATGGTGCTTTTTGATAGTCTATGGGTGAGAAAGGCAAACTCATATTGTAATAGGTAGCTGTCCCTATGAGGATTAACCACAGGCCCTGCAGAATGGAACAGGCCCAGTGAGCTGGGGTTTATTTCAGTGATGAAGCACTTGCTTAGCGTGCATGAGGCCTTGGGTTCATTTCCTAAACTCTTCCCCTAAAATAACAGTTGATTCCCAAAAGCCATGGAGTGGGAGAAGAGGGCCAATGGAGTCAATTTGTCACCAAATAGCCAATAAAATACCTGGAGAAAAAGTGTCATATAGGGTACTCAGTATTTGTCTCTAATAGGTTGCTAATTGGTTTAACACCAGAGGCAGCTGAAGACAGATAGTCTCCGGGGAGGGAGTCCTCATATAGCCTACATCCCAACTACTTAGTTCACACATCCATTCTGCCAGTTCTGGATAGCCAGTGACAGTTAGCTAACATGAACTGGCCAACTCCTCTGTCTTTTTTGTTTTTCAGTTGCATTGTGCTTTGTGATGATGCAAAAACACCTTCATGCTTGATGCCCATTCCCAGATCTCCATCCAGATGCCACTTCTCTGGACCTTCTTGGCTCCAGTTTTCCAGTCCCTTTCCTGACAGACCCTGACCACCTTTAGCTACTTCTCAACCATGGATCCTTCTTCTACTCTAAGTAGACCACAGCTTCATGTTTAAAAAGCTTTCCTTTCTGTGGACTCTCCAAGTGTCCCCTTGCTATAGCCGTAATGCAGTTTTTCATTTTTAACTTGCACCAATCTACCAAACTCACCCATCTCTAAATCAAATTTGGTATTTTTCTCACTTCTTCAGATGAACTTCCCCCTACAATGTGGACATGGATGCAGGCTGGAAGAGAGGTGCTAGGGCAACTGTGTTAAGAGACACAGGACCTTGTCTACCTACCTGCTCATCACCCTCTCTGATCCTGTCCTGTTCAAACACTATCATCATCCTATCATCATCTTAAAATGAATTACTACTTTGCCCTTTGTTTTTTTTTGTTGTTGTTGTTTGTTTTTGTTTTTTGTTTTATTTTGTTTTTGTTTTGTTTTGTTTTGTTTTGACAGGGATCAAACCCAGGGCCTCATGCATGTTAGGAAAGCACTATACCACTCAGCTATTCTCTCAATACAACATCCCTCTGATTGTACAACTTGGTGATCCAGCAGGATCTAGCTAATCAGGATCTAGCTAATCAGGTGTAGTTTTAAGTACATGATCACTTGGAGCTCATAGTGAAACATTCTGCCTCTTCTAGTATCCAAAAGTATGTCAAGAGCAGTTTTTCTAAAGGTATATAATTCTCACTGCAAATAATAAATACTTGCTCCCAAACTTCAGGGACTTGTACCATGACTCATGGTAGGCTTGCCATCAGCACAACACTGCCCTTTTCCTCTCATTGACACTTCAAACACAGACTTCCAGACTGGCCCAAATGGTAGAATTGCTTACACCACAGCCTGACTTACTGCAGAGTCCTTTCCTGCTCCAGGGTCTACTCAAAGTTTATAGCCTTTGGTGTCACTCAGTATATGAGCCACAGCAGTATTTTCAGGACCCCAGTATAAAATGTTTGTCCTCCAGATGCTGAAGCATTTACAAGGAGTATGCTACCTACACTTTTAGTAGTAAAGAATGTAATATATAGCTGTTTGGGTTTTAGTTTAGAAGTTACGTCCTGGAAATCCCATGACAATTGAACCTCTAAAATGTTCATGGCAGTGACAGGTCTCTGGTTCATCATGGAGTTTGCCTCCCATCCTCTAAAATGTGTAGACCTTACCAATGTGTGCAACATGCTAACAATCTCTTGCTCATCCTGTCTCACATCATGATACCATGAAGGTATAGCATCCAAGTGACGCTGCTTGGGATATACAGATGGGCAGAACCGTTTTAGATTGTGTATGGCAGACCATGGGAGACCACGGGGCAAAACTATAATTACTATTACCTGTTCTTCATAATTATGCATTCCAATTGGAATAGAAAACGATGCATTTGCCAGTTGAACGGCCACATGCCATGTATCTGAGGCCTCATCAATCTACTCTAGCACTGAAACCACATCCAGGTCAGCAGGGCTACCTGGATGACATTGTTTGTAGTCACTCTTCAGCATCCACCCAGTGTATGATGGGGGACCATCCCTCTATATCCTTTAAGTCTTCAACATGAACCTTAAGCAGACCCGCTCCCGAATCTAATAGTGTTTTCATTTACTTGCTTGGTGGGGGATGAGAAGGAGCTGTAATGGCTCAGCCCTAATTCTCTGCCATATTCAGTATTTGGCTGAGAAAAGATCAGAGGGAGTAGCACCACAGAGTGAATGATAAGATGGATTCAAGGCTGCCTGCCAGCTGCTTTTTGCAGCATGAACTCTCAACAGAACTGAACTACATACTTCTATGGCCGCCACAGCCAGATCATACCACATCTACATATCAATCTCTTCCTTTCTATCTATATGGAAATAGGTGACATTTCTTCATACACGAATAGGATTTATCCCAAGAATTCAAAGATATTTACTCACACTGAAAAATATTTTAGAATTCACTAAATTTAGGGGTTCAGGATAGTGAGCATATAAGCAAATAGAAAAATGGCAACAGTGTTCATTCTCTGTGAAGCTTTGGAACTTTTCTGTATATTCAGAAATTCTCGAACTCCAAATATTTCTCAATTGCATTTTTAAAAGGTGGAAACTTTTTTTTTTTTCAGTGCTGAGGACTGAACACAGGACCTCACATGCTAGGCAAGCAAAGCAATCACTGAGCAATATTCAGCTCACATAAAAGATTTAACAGTTACTTTGAAAAAGATTTAGGACACCTCCCTGCTGGTTATTGGCACCTAGAAATAATGCCTTCCGAACTTGCTGAGGATCCTAAGCTGGGTCATTTCAAGAGATTTGACCAATTGGATCAATCAAGTCTCACAGCCCACATGCACAAGGACAAGCCTGCGGTGGGGCTGTTTTCCTCTACATCACCTCTGTAGTACCCTTCTGCTAAGGCACATGTGGTCCCACATGATTGCTATCCCTTTGAGCAAAGATGGGAAAAGGTATCAAGGACTAGTCACCCATTTTGAATAGCCACTAACTCAGGGATCCAGAAGACTATTCCCTTCATGTAGATCATAAAAATGCTTTCTGGATTTATCTTAGTGTTCTGGAGCTCAACAATGTCCTAAGGAGAAGCTTTCCCTGAACACAGCAACTGAGGCCAGACATACATGCATGAACCCAAAGGACCCAGAACATTCAAGAAACCGGATATGAGCTGAGCTGCAAGAACAAACTAACCACACTTAAAAGTAACAATGAGGATAAAAAGGATAGTCATTACAACCTCTCGAATAAAAGAGAAGGTCACCGTGACCACCAGGATGCAGTGCCAAGTATCTGAGGCTTCCTTGGCTCTTGCGCACTTGCACACTCAGAGCCAGGCAGCTGCAGGCACCAGCCCCAGCGTGCACTGGCTTACCCTTAAGTGACTGCCAGTGGCTAGGGTTGCAAACGTGTTTATATTTAGAAGAACAGGTGTGTGGCCCAGTTCTGAGGCAAGTCATCGCCTTGCTGGTGTCATCTTGATGTGTGGCATGTAGCTGGAATGATTTCATATGGAAAAGGATGACACACCCACCCTGATCCCAGCTTCTGGCTGTACCTAGTAGGTGGAACTTCATGACATAACTTCTGTTCTTTTTCGATTCTGTTGTTGGTTCTTTCTTTGCATAAGTTTATAATTTTTTTTCTGCTTTTTGTTTTTGTACTGGTTAGCGATTTCCTAAAAGAAAATGCATCAGAAGCCCTGGATTCTAGTGCTTAATGTGGCCTCATCAGAAAAACAAGTCACCTCTTACCCATGACCTGGAGATGATGTGTAATTGTTGATACTCACTTGATCCCTCTGTAGTATACCAAGATTGCTGTGAAATTGAAATGAGTTCAGCTTCATAAATGCTAAAGTGCTGTACCAATGTGGACATGTAAAAGATTTTATGAAGCTTAATATGCTGTACAAATGCAAAAATATCAGAATGGACAAAAGTGTACTGGGAGCAACATTATAAATATCAGATATGTGAGAATCCCAGACAGGTATGCACAGAGACAGCAAGCTTCGCAGCTACCTTCTTCAATGATTCTTTCATTAAGAAGTCTGATGAAAACATAATGTGTGAAGAAATGAAGACACTTAATTGTACTGTAAAGTTGTCCTGATGATTAATTTAGCCCTAGTACTCATGGAGGCTTCAATTTTAATTCCATTCTGGGTACCATGTGACATAGACAAACCACATAACCCCTTGCAGCATCCTTAAATGAAGTAGGCACCAAGTAGAAGAATTTTCAGTGGGGGAGGAAAAGGAAATTCTGTTTCCATTATGTTTCACTTTTATTTATATTATAATAAGAATGATTATGAGTTGTTAAAAGCTATATAAACAATGATAAAATTTATGGAGAAAATAATCCCGGGCTTTTCACACAGGATTATTATTTAGCATTATCAAAAGCATCTCTCACTCAGAAATATCCTGTCTACAAAATGAATCTTTTTTCTCATATTAAATAGAAACTAACACTAAATAAGTGAATAAATATACAAGGATATTAGCCTCAGCAATCACTCACAACAGTGTGAGCACTTGGAATTTTTCTTGGGTATTGCATCCTCACTCAATTCCTTAGTTGATCTGAAATACAGGGAAGAAGAAGGAAAAGTGTCCATGCAAATATACCCACCTAAAACACAAGGCTCCTACCATCAGAAAATGCCAGAAGAGGAACCACCCTCTTCTTCTGAGACAGGAACCTCCCAGTGCAATGTGCCTGGCCAGGGCTGCAGTCCAAGTGCAACCTCCAATGAACCTCCCGGCTCATTCTTGGAGCTGCCTAGTGCACATGGCCCCAGAGACATGTGCACTGACCAATTTCCTGACTGTATTTGAGTGAAGTTCAAACTACAGTGGCTAATCTATTAGACCCCACAGAAGCCTAATGCAGAAAGAGATGAATAACACTCAGAGAGGAGGAAGAACTAAAGAGAAGGAGGAGGGAAGGAAAGGAGGGAAAAGTGGGTGAGGGAGGAAGGTAGGAAGAGAGGCAGGCAGGAAGGAGAGTGGGTGGGTGTCCAAGTCCAAGCTCCAAGTTTAGTACTTGGAGCTGCCTGGGCATTCTATTTGAGGTGAGTGAGCTGATCAGAGGTAAATTACTCACTGAGTTCAGGTTGGCTGTGCACTGTGACCATGCGAGCCATAATCATTAATAATAATAACATTTGCTGAATGTTTACTATCTCCTAGACACTATTGTAACAACTTTAGGTGCAATCTTCATCACAACCTTATTGGTTTGGTTCTACCATTATAATCATAGTCACCACACTCAGACACGAGAAATCTATACCCTCTATCTCAGAGGTAATGACGGGAAAAGCCAGCATCCAGAATCAGGTGGTCTGGGTACACACCACTCAGTCACCTTCTCCGCTGCCCCAAGGTGCCTCTCTCACTCTCCAAATCAACCATTAACGTTTTCTTTTATTCACTGAGATTTCTGTGAGCCTTACAAAAGTTAAGAGCAAGATTTTCTGTGTCTATGAAAACTGTATGTGGTATTGATAGCAGATTGCAAAGTCTATTGTACAATTCGAATTCTTCAGTGATGTTTCAAAATATATTTCAGAAGTTTGCAAATGCTTAAACAGAAGCTACTGGGGAATGATAGTGGCAAAATTATATTGTCATATTGTGTGCATGTACAAATATGTAACAATGAATTTCATCATTCTGTACAACTATAATGAACCAATAAAATTATGGAAAAGAGAAAAATAGAGTTTGCAGATGCTTGGCAGTTTTCTAGCTATTCCAAGCTCTTTTGACAGTTCCAAAAGTTTTAAATTGCCTTATTGTTTGGTTTAGAGTGATCAGAGTTGCTTTATATCTTGTTAACTAGAGGCTTTAAGTAAAGCTGGCATTTAATTTTGCTTCAGATCAAATTATTGTTTTGCAATCTAATTAAAACTAAGTAGGAAATAATAAAAGAAAATTCTTTAAAAGCTAAGAATAAATAAATATTGCACATACATAATAAATGCAATATAATATGTATCAATAAATGTTTCATGAATAAATGGAACTGGTTAATCATTGTCAGTAAGAGCTTTTTTACTGCCTTTTAGCAAACCTCTAGAAACTCCTCCTGACTGCACTTGCCAAGAGAAGAATGGTTTCTAAGTTATATCATTGAGGACAAAGAAACATCATTCATTTTCTGAGTCTGCTGAAATTAAGCTTAGAATTCATTCAAGGAAATTAAAATATTTTCGGTTTTTCATACAGAGAAGCACTAATGCAAGAAATTAATCATTTAAATTGGTGTTGGGCAACATTGAGATGGAGGAAGGGATGGAGGTTCAAGGAGGGAGTTAATTCCCAAAGAGGGAAAGCAGAAGCATTCCACTGCCTTGGGCAGGAGCTCACAGCCTAAGCATGCTGTTCAGCTCTTGGGGATGCTATCATTTTCCCAAGAGTAAACACAGAAAGAAAAGGATAACTGTGGAGCTGAGAAGAACTTTAGACGTCGTGCATATAGACAGTGCCTGGACCAGGTTGTTACCACAGCTAAAATCTATACCAACCCTGTGGATCTACCTGAAACTCCTTGGTTTTACTTTCCACGCAGCCTGTACAAGGTTTTTACCTTCCATGCAGCTTAGACTGGTGCATAGCACACAGCAAGCACTGTAGAAGTCAGATATCCTACCAAAACTTAAGAAAAATAAATGCGAGAATTAGAGGCATTTCATAATTGCTTAAGTACTTAAAATAAGAATAGGAAGTATTGTCCATTGTCTATAGGAGTTTTCAAATGTCTCTTTGTTCTCCTGTCATTTCTATTCTTGGTTTTTAGCACTGCCATTATCATAATTAATTTTTGGCCTAACTTCAATAACCACTTTTCAAATTTGGTTATTTACTGTATTTTTCTTTGGATTATAAAGATAATACACACCTAGCCCTTAAATGGATTGTAAAATTAATTATTGAGTGAGGAATGTTAAACTGTTAGGGAAGAGTTCATTAAAGAATGATTCGAATTGTAAAGTGCCAACAAGACTCCAAGAATGTCATATTAAGTCATTTAAAGGTAGATGGAGACAATGTTCCCATGTTTTATTACAGCTCTTATGGTTAGTAGTTATTTCAAGGAGATGGCTTTATTCTGATCTCCGCAGTTGATTTTGAGGTTGATGGCATCTAATTTTATGTATGTATTCAGAGAGAAATGAAATGGCTTCATAGTGACATACATTTCAGGATCTTTCTCTTATTGGATTGGAAAAGCAGATACTTAGACTTGCATTACTTCTTTGAAGCAAGGGGAAAAAATTATGATCAGCCCAAGTTTCATGTTAGGTAAAACAGTGACACTTTGGAAATTAATTAATCTTATCTGGACCTGCAGCTGCATTATATTAAATCTGACCAAATGCTGAATGGCATCTGCAGCCTTGCTAATTTCACTGAAGCCAATGCAAGAGTGTTACATTTAGGTGGGTCTAGTCAAGTAAATCTTGTCTACCAGAATGGAGGAAAATCTGCTGAGGTCATAGATTTAAAATCCTGAAAACAATTTCAGGTTCCCCAAGTGCACAAAGATCCATGCTGAGATTTCTCTCCCTTGGATCCCACAGTTTTTCCTCTCCCTCCTTGGCAATTATCCACCTGTACATAATACACATTCAGGCAAATGTGATGTAGAGGGTTGTGGTAGCTCATGGAAGGCATCCAAAAGGAAGAATCACCCTTGAAAGGTTAATTTCAAGGATCACTTATATGAGTGGGATAACTATGGGCCAGCAACCAGGAAATAGGCAGCATTAGCAAGATCACATATCAAGCAAACCTACAGCGACAATACAAAATGTGGGTGACCCTCAGTTCTTAGAAATTCCTTGAGGCATCACAACACCAAGGCATCTAAAGGTGAGTAGTCTGGCTTTCCATCCTGCTTCTCTCATTTAAATGTAAGATTTGGAGCAAACGACTTAGCCACTTTGGGGCTCAGCTTCCTTATTTTATAAAATGAAAATGATAATAGTGTCTATTCTATTGGGTTATTGCAAGGATTAAATGAGTTAAAATCTGTAAAGAGCTTAAACTGGTGCATAGCACATAGCAAGCACTGCATACGTGTTTGTTAAATCAACAAATTCCTATCTTGAGACAAGACGTCACTCCTAGCTCTGTGCACACAACACACGCAAGATCCAATGCTGAAGCAATAAATCCTTCTGAGAAAGAAAATTGCAGATTCCCAGAGCCTTATTTTCAGAATCGCTCATGTTGCTTCCAGACATTGGCTATTTAATCCCTCCAGAACAACCAAGAGAGAATTTACGCAAATAAACTTCTCCTTTTACAGAAGAGAATGCTGCTACACAGGAAGGTCAAGTGTTTTCCTTGAGATGACCCAGGGAAGTCAGCCCCTCTCTAGGTTCACTCCCTTCCTAGGCTCCCTTGCTGTCAGGCATAAAAAGATACTAATTGGCATGAGATGAAAACAACTTAAATGTGTGATATTCAAGGCAACTGAAGAAGTCTGTACACATAAGAAAACAAATCTACTCTATAATATTTATGCAACTTTTCGGAACCTAGATCTTTTCTTCTTACTATTCCAAAAAACTAACCAAGTAAGTACAGCTGAGTGCACTTAAGTTTCCATTCAAATTTCCTAAGTGAGCAAGAAACTCAAATGTGAAGAAGGATTTTTAAAAATAACCAGTTATGCATGCAGATTATAGTTAAATTAATACAAATATGATTTGACTGATAGATCATGGAAGAAGAAATATTATGAAGGTAAATGAGAGAGTGGGTACCTGTGACACCCTTCATTATAGTGGGTGTCCCATCTGGTCAAGGTATAAAAAGGGTAGAAACAAATGTGAGAAATTTGGGGGGAGGGATGACAGATTTGTTCAACTTTCCCCTCCAAATAGCTTCTTAATGAGTCTGAAAAACAATAATCCTTGTCCACAAAAGTTTCTCCATGACAACTCCTGTTTGTGCAAGAATCCTTGGACTTTACCCAGTACAGCAAAGTGCCATATAAGAAGGGGAGAAGGGAAAAAGGGAACTAGCCTGGAGAGAGAACTAAATGGGGAGAGAGCGAAAAGGGAGGGGGCAACAGAAAGAGAGATTTTTTTTTTTAATTTTTAATTTTTATTTTTTATTTTTCTCAAAAGTTGAATTTTAATACATAACAGAAAAAACAAATTTTCAGAAGCTGTACACACAGAAAGAGAGATTTTTAGTGGTTCCCATAAGTTATTCCCTGTTAAGGCATGTTTTGAAAAAAATGTTGGTAACTTCTATTACTGACATTTTCCCTGATACCAAAATAATATATGTTCATTACAAAAAATTAAGAATTTTTAAAAATAGATAAAATAAAATGAAACTCACCATAATTCTCTTGCTCTTTTGTGAGTAGGTATCTCGGGTTATATTGTTAGTGTTCACACACACCATGTGTCTAGGAATTCACAGTTTTAACTCAAATTAGTATCTAAGCATACAGCTTTTTAGCTTCATTTTACATTGTATTACATTATGAGTTGTTTCCTATACCCTTAAATATTTCCCATAGATTTTGATTGTTTGTCTCTACCATAATTTTTCTGTCATCTAATTTACCGATTAGTTGTATGCTAATGGATTTCATTTCTATTATTTTTCTGAAATAAATAATACTTGCATTCATGAATTCTTATGGAATTCTCTAGTTATTTCCTCAGGAGGATTTTCTCAAAATGGAAATCCTAGGCCAAAGTGTCTGCATATTTTAAAGCAAGCAATATATAATATCATGTTTTGTGTTTTCTCTGGGTTTCATTAGACTTGAATATCAATCTTCTTTCTCCAAAATAAAAAGTTCTAAGCTCATTATTCAATTGTTTTCTTAGCCTAACTCATGATTTTTGCTTTTATCTGCATTATATTATTTCCTATGTGTTCCTTTGGATTATTTTCTATTTTTAAATTTATTTTAAACCAATACATAAAAACACAAAACTAATTTATATTCCTGGGTGCCACTGTGGTTTGAGCAGATGCATGCATTGTGTAATATTTAAATCAGGGCACATAAACCTAGGTCTTCAAACATTTTTCACTTCTTTATGCTGAAAACACTCAAAATCCTTTCTTGCAGCTTTCTGAAACACACAGCTCTTTACCACTACCTACAGTCATCCTGCTCTGCAGTAGCACATCAATACTTTTTGCCCACATCTGTCACTCAGTCCCCACTGCTCAATCCTGTTTCCACCCTCCTCCCTACTCTCTCTGGTGTCTGAAAAGTATCACTCAACCCTCAATTTCTGTGAGGTCATCTTATTATATTCCACATGTGTGAGTTCACGTGGCGCTTTCCCACTTTCCTACTCACTTAAGATGATTATCTCCAGTTCCGTCGATGTTGTCACAAATGAATGGATTTCATTCTTTTCATGCTTGAATAATATTCCCTTATGCATTAGAATATCTTCTTGGAGGATTAAAAGGCTCATTTTTTTTCTTTCTATAGAAATGATGGTTTCAACCACATTAAATGAAATGTCATTTAGCCCTAGCTAATATTGGATAGCTATCCCTAGCTCTATTTAATAAATGAGGAAATGAACTTAAATAACTTCCAAAGATCCCAGAACAAGCAGAGCTTGGCTTCCCACAGGGATTGAGAGAGTCATCCTCCTTACTTGTGAACACAAATCTGTGGGCACGTCCCTTGGAATCCTTCAGCCTTACTCTTCCTGATACCTTGGTGTGAAAGGTCATTTGCGTGTTCTACACAGGACAGTGTTTCTGCTTAATTTTCTTTAAAGCATCCAAATGATATCAAATTTTCATTGAAAATGTAATATGAACTCCTATTATCATTAGATGCAAAATTTGTCAAGGAGTCTTCGTGACAATATTCTTATGAATATTTCTCATGGGTGTTGCAGGAATGTCATGGTGGGACATCTGCCATGTATCAGAGAAGTTGAATTTATTAAAATGTACTCAAATATTTATTTTACTCGGTTTTGTTTATTTTTATTAGATTTGGTTCCCATTATTTTCATATGCTTCTTTTGTCCCAACCTGAGACTAGCGTAATGTCTCCCATTTAGCACCTTTTACTCTCAATTCTCCTGCGTGTAATATGAACAATGACTTCCCCACTCTATTTGTTTTCCTTTCCTTTCCAAGGTTTGCTTCTTATTCGGTTTTAATTGAAAATCCAGGTATGCTATTATTAATGGTTCTATTATTAACCATTATCATTATTAATGGTTCTTTTTCTTTTCAATACTTGAGATTAATCCATTCACATTTACTCTTACAGTAAATGCGCTTGGTTTTGATTTCTGTGCTGTTGTGCTATGGATTTTCATTGCTTTTCCCCCCCATTCACTTCCCAAGTGTTATGATACAATTTAAGATTTGCTCACATCACTTACAGAAGAAACTCCAGCTCTTTAACTTGGTTTCTGCAAGGCTTGCTGAAACCTGGTCCCATTTCTGCGACCTCCAGTGTCCACACCTGACCCCACAGTGTCCAGTACACCTGAGCTTCTCTGCTTTATCAACTGAATGGTATTTCATCCTTGACTTTATTTTTGTTATTCCCATCTCAGGAAAAAATTTGCTGCATTTGTTTTCACCTGGATAAATTTCATTGTATTTCTCATAATCATTTTGCAGTCATCACCCTCAGAATTCTCTGAAATATCCTCTGAATCTTCTCAAGTATTCTCGTAGCATCCTGCTTGTCTCTCCCTGGGAGCTCTATCAGAATACCTTTTGCACGCCTGCAATCCCAGCACTTAGGAAGGCTGAGACAGGAGAATCGCGAGTTCAAAGCCAGCCTCTG
Organism: Geosciurus inauris; assembly: GCA_004024805.1. Classification (NCBI taxonomy): domain Eukaryota; kingdom Metazoa; phylum Chordata; class Mammalia; order Rodentia; family Sciuridae; genus Geosciurus; species Geosciurus inauris. The sequence goes on from PVHX01015623.1 coordinate 17,463, forward strand.
CAACAGCGAGGTGCTAAGCAACTCAGTGAGACCCTGTCTCTACATAAAACACAAAATAGGGCTGGGGATGTGGCTCAGTGGTCGAGTGCCTGAGTTCAATCCCCGATACCAAAAAAAAAAATACCTTTTGCAAAAGGAAGTTTTTAAATTATAAAGAAGTGAATGTCAGGAGTCTTGTGTTTATATTTGCAGTATTTCTTCAGGAGAGATTTAGCAATTTTCTAATAGAAATATATAACTTACCTTTAACATCCACCCCCCCCCCAAAAAAAAAAAGTCAGCTGCTCTCATTTGGGCTGACAAGCTAAACAGTTCTAACAATTCAGACAAGAGACTTGATCACAACAACAACCATGAATTCGGCGTAGCAACAATGATAGCCACTTGTGTGGATGTATAAAGAACGATATCCGGGTTGGGATTGTGGCTCAGTGGTAGAGCGCTTGCCTCGCATGCGTGAGGCCCTGGGTTCGATCCTCAGCACCACATAAAAAGAAATAAAGACATTGTGTCCATCTACAACTAAAAAAAAAACATTTAAAAAAAAAAAAAAAAGGAACTATATCCCACGTTCATGAAAATGGCTTTGGAGGCCACTTGTGTGTTGAAGGAATATATTGAAGTCCATAAAGGCAACGTTCTACATTGTCCTTAAATAACTCCACTCTTACTTAGTCAGCAATCGCTCTAACAGGCACCCAGCTGCTGTGTCAGTGGTGGGCAGCAAGAAATCACATGCAGGCCAACAGCTCAGCTCCAGGATAAACAAGGAAGCCCTGAGAAGCCCTCTCTTCACTTTTTCATTCGTAATTCAGCCATGGCTCAGCTCACGGCCTTAGCTCGAAATCACATTTCTCAAATTAGAGGCGAGAAGGACTAGCAAAAGTGACAGATGATACTGGATGCTCTCAAAAGCCACGAATATGACCTGGGCTGCTTCAGGCAGGTGTTGTCTGTGCACAGGGCAGGCACATGTGCCTTTATGCACTGACTTCTTTACAGCATAAGTAAAATAGACCTTTAACAAGCTCCACACCCCGAGGGAAACAATTTGAAGGGTTTCACCAACACAGTAAGCCAATCTCACATGGAGGCTGCGCTGACAGCTATCACCTCTCCGCACTATTCCCACTTTTCAGAGCAATAGTGAGAAACGCGTGCAACTTTTGAAAGAGTGAGAGCAACTGTCAAAACAGGAAGAGAAAGAGTAGGAAGATGGTCCAGGGGGCCATCTCAGAGGACACCAGGGATCAGACACAGTCAGCAGAGTTGGATAGGAGGATGGGACAGTAAAAACACCAGATAGGCTGTGTGTGCCCTCTGGGCAAGAATGTTCCAAGCCCTGCAGCAAAGCCAACGTGGGGACTCTGCTCTCCTCCAACTTAGTAACAGAAACTGCAGTTCAAATTTGTTCAAGCCAGAAAAAAATAAATAAATAAAAAGGGAAAGGAGGAGGAAAGAAGGAAAGGAAGGGAAGGGAAAGGGGTGGGGAAAAGATGCTCAAGGTTCATTCAGCTGAAAAGTCCAGAATGTGATTCAGAACAGGGACACTAGTGACAGTATTATGGCTCATCCCTCAACTCTGTTGCTTCTATTGAAGTCTTTGCCCCCAGCCAGGACCTTCCCTGTGTGGAAACAACTTTCAAGGGTTATATCCTATATACTTAGCAACCTCCAAAAGAAAAAGAACTTTTTTTTCTTCTTCTAATACATACAAGAAATATGAAACTCCCTGGTTTGAATTTGGCTCCTGGGACTCTCATGCAGACCTGGAGCTCCATTCGCTTCAAGTGAATGTAGAGAAGGTTCTGGAAGTAATAAAGGGGCATGGATACCAGAAGAGGAGGTTAATCTAGAAAGGCCAAGATAATACAGCAAAACTTTAGTCATATCACTGTGGTTTGAGGATAAGCTGACAGGAGGAGTTTAGAGGACCCTGGCCTGCTTGTCTGCCCAGCACCCTTTCTATTTTCTGGTAACAACACCATCTTTATCTATAGAGCTTCCTTATGTCACAGGCTTTGGTGGAACTACCAAACACAGGACCCTGTACACAGGGGTGGACATGTGACTTAGGTTAGCCAATTTGGTCTTCTTTTCTGGAAAATGGAATCTTTGTCTCTGAGACACAAAAGGTGACTGGAACTGGTCATCCAATGACTGAGCCACAAAGGGATAGCCAAAAGAGCTTGATTCTTATGTACCAGATGCCCAGTTTGCTTAGTTCTGTTCTTCCAGATGTCTAACTGCACAAATCTTCCCTAGTCTGACTACAATTGGGCTACCTGGAGAAGCTCTCATCATAGTTCATACTACCTTCAAGGTCTAGGACTGGAGCTAGGTTTTTGTCAAAATCCATGTCTGGCGCTGAATGGAAATGAATGAAGATCTGCTATTTCTGTAATAGAGAACCAGGAGAGGCTGTAGTCTCCAAATAGACAATTTACTGATAGATCTCAGACCTGAACTTGAGCCATGTATTCCTTCTCAGGCATTTATCCCCTAGTATGTTAAAAAGAAATATGAACTGGTCAGAGATAGAACAAGGCTCTCACTAGTTTTTTTTTTTCATTCTTGTAGTCATGCATTCATTAATTGGAGGATGATGTACTTGTTAATAATCTGCTTCATGCCAGGCATTAGGAAGGTACTGAAGACATTAGGCTAGGCTAAAAACTAGAGGCTTCACAGAAAGAGTCCAAAAGTTAAATAAGAAAACCTTGTATCAGTTATCTAGGATTGCCATACCAAAGTACCACAAACTGGTGGCTAAAATCAACAAGAATTTATTCTGTCATAGATCTGAAGGAAAGAAATCTGAATTTAAGATACTGACATGGCCATGTTCCTTCTGAATTTTCTAAAGGGAGTCTCCTTTTTGCCCCTTTTAGCTGCAGAGTTCATTGTTGTGCAGACATTTCATATCTTCTGCGTGTGTCTTCTCTTCTTGTAAGGACAGCAGCTACTGGACCTAGGGCTAACTCTAAATTCAAGATGATTTCAGCTTAAAATCCTTAACTACTTACATCTACATCTTATATTCCTGATGGTCATGAATGTTTTTGAATGACACACTATTCAACCCACCACACAACGTCATATATAGTTGCAAACTGAATGAGAGTTTCAAAAGGAAAGAATATGTAAATTCATGAGTGGGTCAGAAAGGACTGAGCTGGTCTCTGCATGCAGGAGTTTTCTTTTGCTTTGGTAATAAACTACTATAAACTCAGAAGCTTAATTCAATGTCCACTTATTCCTAAACTTCTATGATCAGAACTCCAGGAACAGGAATGAATTCTCTACCAGGGCTTCAGAGGTGAAATGCTGGCCTTTGGTCAGTCTGGGTTCTAGTCTGGAGATGCTGGGGAAGACCCAACCTCTAAATTCCATTCAAACAGTTGGAAGAAATTCACTCCTTACACTGGTAGGATTGAGGTCTATGCTTCCTTGCTATGGGCTTAAATTGTGTTTCTCCTGAGCTCACATGTTGAAATGCTAGCCTCTGATGTTAACTATATTTGGAGATGAGATCTTTAGGAGATAATTAAGGTGAAATAAGATCATACAGAAGTGGTACTAATCTGATAGCATTGGGGACTTCATAAGAACAGGAGGAGAAATTCCCTCTGTGGACATCAGCCCAACTGGAACAGTTTTGAGAATGATAGAGGATGCTATATTAATTATACTGGGACAACAAGAGTAAACCAGATCTTTCCTGGCCAAATCAAGAATTAAGGTCACCTCAGTGTTTTGGAACTCATGGCAATAACTATTCCCTAGCTAGAATGACCAATTTAAAAATATATTTTTATAAAAAAAAAGTCTCATTTGTGCCTATTGACTGCATGTCAGCCCTGTGCATGCAAACCTAATAGACGAGTTGAGTAACTAGCCTGGCAGTCACTGTCACTCCAGGAAATTGTTTTCACACCTCAATTTTCCTACCTTAAAAATAAACTTTTTGCTGTTCCTACTTTAATTCATTCCATGTGAATTTCACTTAAGTGGATTTATAAATAAGCATTTCTTTCTCTGTCAATGTATACATTTCAAAATATTTCCTGTGGCTTTACATTGTAACAGCACTGGAGAGAAATTTGATAAGACAAATAAAAATTCCTGAATGAACAATAGTGAGAACTGTGCTCAGAGGCTGTGTATCTTCAGCTCTGAAGTTGTTTAATCCTGGGGTCTAAAGCCTGTACCATGTCTTCCATCCCTGTGTACAAAGGCTGGCTTCTGTAGGAAGTCGGCCAGCTGTGGCTCAGCTCTACTCTAAGAAGAGAAAAATCTCACTGATTTCACAAGGGTACATGTTCCACTCTCCTTCATTTATCAGCATTTTCCCCTTTCCTCGGAGCCTACCTTAAATCCATCATCCCTGGGAAATCCTGGCTCATGACGCCAGCTGGTGACATTCCCTCCATTTACACATTTTACACCCTCCACATGCATCACATGATGGGTATTTTATCACATAATGCCGTATTCAATAAGTTCCTATGTTTTATAATGTCCCATTTTTGCGTGACTTCTCACAACCATATCTTCAAGTATGACAAATTGAGCTAATCAGTTTGAGTCCTTCACTTTGGGGGGCCCTCACTGCTGTGGGGACCAGGTGGCCCAACTTTCATGTGTCAGGGATGAAGGGAAAGGACTGCCAGCTGGTTGGAAAGCAGATCTAAGGCTGCTGTACACTCAGTCATAAAGACTCTGAGGGCAACATGCCCAGCCCCTGCCCCTTCCACATTAAAAAAGTGGACTTTTCTTTTTTGCACTTAAAACAACACTTAAAGTTTATCTTAACCTCAAAAGTTTCTAAAGAATATGGGGAGACCAACTCACTGTGGCCTACTGTGATCTGCAAGTCTTTGGGAATACCTTAAGCTCACTAATGCACTACTGCTAAACATTTTCTGTAAATAGACAAATAATAAACATCTTAAGCTTGCAGGTCATGTATTTTCTGAGGCGATGTCTCAACTCTGCCTGTTGTGGGACAGCACCATAGGAAATACGTAAACAGATGGGCATGACTTTCTCCAGGAAAACTTTGTTGACAAAAATGGTAGGCTAGATTTGACCCATCGAATGTAGTTTGCTAATTCCAGTCCAAATTCAGTTGAGAACATAGGAAGGTAAAAGTGAATCATAAAATGCCTTAACTTTGTATTTACCAAGCTCTCCTCTTTGCTCTCTACAGTAGGTCCTTAGTTTCCCAATAACAATAACTACAAACTGTTCACAATGTCCCATAAGTTCAGTCTCAAAAGAAAGATGTAGACTTTTGCTGGGCACAGTGGCAACATGCCTGTAATCCCAGCAACTCCAGAAGCTCTGATGGGAAGGCCACAAGTGCAAGCCAGCCTCAACAACTTAGGTCCTAAGCAATTTAGCAGGACCCTGTTTCAAAATTAAAAAAAAAAAATTTAAAGGGAGTGGTGTGACTTAATGGTGAAGTGCCCGAGTTCAATCTCTGGTAACAAAAAAAGAAAAAAAGAAAGAAAGAAAGTAAGAAAAAGAAAAAACAAAAGAAAGTTGTAGACTTTTTACCTGTAATTCATACTTTCTTATTTGTACAAACTAAATACGTCTTATAAAGAAAGAAGTAATAAAAATAATCATTTTTCTCTGTGTAGTGTTCTTGCCACCTCTGTGACAGTTGGAATCCATGTAAGTGAACTTCTGAGTTTCCACCAAAGCCTCTGATGGCTTGGTCTCCTCATCCATCAGCCTAAATGAGTCACGTCTCAATCTTACTAAGATTTTATATAAAAGGAAGTGAAGAAGTTTCCGGATCACCTTCCTATAAACCTAATGATTCTTCATACAGCATCAGCCTATTCACTGTCTCTCCACCCTTGCTGATCTGTATATTTTGTTCCTTTATTCTTCTCTTGCAGAGAAAATTCCCTTCAACTTCCCATTTCCAGCATTTTTTTCCTCTTATGTTACCCAATTCCTTTAGATATTTTTTCCCCTACCCTCAATTACTGCCCTTCAACTTTAAGAATCTTTTCTCAAAACCTTGGCTGTGCATCGAGTTTTTTATTGTAATTATGCATATGTTCAAATTCCCTTTAATGATTAACAGTCAAGGTTGAAACAGAATTTATGGGGAAAGAGCATGAGCCCCGAGCCCCTGCACTACATGTTGATGTCACAGTTGAAGAACTACACAAAGAATCCACCAGTCACTACATTACTCCCTGAACCAGCCCTTGCCGCGGGGGCTGCTTAGTTCCAGGATCAAAGTTGAGAAACTCAAGTTACTCTGGCCTTGGAAAATCCACGCATACCTTCCTGCATGTAAGCAGGCCGAATACAGAACCTAAAATCAGTAACAGCCGCACCTTCAAACATGAAGCATGAAGCCCAAACCACTCCAAACTCCCCATGGGTAAAAGAGCTACTGGGGTCAAATGGGTTTCCTTTAAACCCAGAGAATCTTAAGCTTTCTTGTGAGACATAAAAGAAATTGTAGTATGAAAAGAATTCCATAAATAACAGTTATTAAAATGCCAGAAAATGGTTAAATGATAGTCATACAAAACAGAGTCCTTGTTTAAATTTTAAAACAAGCCGCCATCACCTTAATAGGAAAAACATGTGTTCGCTAAACCCATGGGTCCAATTCTGCTTTCAATGAAAACCTAGAATTTCTGCTTAAGTCAATGAAGCCTGTGTGCGGGGCAGGGGGTGAGTATTCTCAGGATAATAAAGATAGAGACGGACAGGAGGGTAAATGTGTCAGGGAAAGGTTAGAAGTCAGAATGATGAGCAGCCTGAGTCCAACAGTACCCACCTCACCAGAAAGACCACACAGCAGGCATTGAGGGCTTGGTCAACGTTCATGCCTTATGCTCTACTATTTCTAGTATCACACCTAAAAAAGGGGATATGTTAAAGTTTCTCAGCACCCCAAGGCCCAGTGAAATTATCCACCAATTAAAATTTTTTAGAAGGGATCTCAAAAGTGACTCATTACTAAAAGAGGGTTCTTAAAACCATTTTGCAGGAAATATTTCCCTTATTCTTCTTCTGAATCATAATCTGTTATCTTTCACATTTACCTGTTACCAAAGGAGAAAAATCATTGATTAGGATGATCAAATACCAAAAAACAGATGCTGAGAAAGGGGCATCTGTTTTAGGTGTTTAACCTCTCCAAGCCCAGTGCCTTCAGATGGTAGTCAATGATGCTTCAAACCCCAAAAAGGAGTTCTAAGTATTAAATCTCAGATCAGTATCTCATACTTAGAAAGATATACATCAAAATATCACACTTAAATATCACATTTAACTTTGGGGTTAAATCATTTGTCTTATGGGAGCTATTTCAAGGCAATAAAAATATTCAACTCGAGGGTAAAATGTCACAATCCTTCTTGGGCACATAATGTCCTTTGTGTCTGATCCATCTTGTCTTCCACCACCCACCTCACGTGATCACACCAAATTGCTAGCCCTGCCCTGAACCACACCTGTGCTGATGCTTAAGGCTCTGGGCTTTTGGTCTTAGGTTTCCTTTGCCTGTACTGTCTTCCCTCCCGTGCCTGCTTTTCAAAGTACATCCCTGTGCATCCTGGATGTCCTAGCTCCTGTAACCTCCACTGCTTCCCAATCAAAGTGTGCATTCTTTTCTCTAGCTTCATCTGTGTCTGTTATAACAATAATAATCTTGCATTACAATGGTTTAGGAATTTATTTCATTCGCTTAGAATGTAAAAGAAGACTGAGTCTCATTTAATTTTCATTTTATTCCTAGTGACAATAGTGAACAGAATATAAGAGGGGTCAATAAGAGCTATGAATTAATGGAGAGATTAATTTTCTTTTGTTTCAAACTGTACTGCATGGTGGCATTAAAAGTGACTGTCTTTTCCCAAGACAGAAAAAAATAATGCCACAAGATTATCAGGCCCAAATTTATTTGAGCACAAACGTGTCATTGGACCATAAATGTTTCATCAGCTATCCTCTGAAAGTCCCATTTCTTCCTGGGGCTCGATTTAGAACAGAATCAACCAGTCCTAAAAAGGTAATTTTACTCTTTTACCTTAGAGGAATTTCCCTCTTGTTTTAACAAGTGTAATCGGCCCCTGGAGGCATCAGACCCCCAAATCTCAGCCAAACAGGGAGCTTGTTGGACTATATAGACAAATTGGCATATGTATGATATTCCATGCAGTAGAAAGAAAATAGTACAGGGCTGACCAGCACGTGTCTTTGCACTAGTATTCCAACAGGTATTGAGAACATTTTCTCCCTTCATAATGTGATTGAGATTACTGTGTTATGGATAGAATAAAACGATTTTCAATATATACAAACATAAAAACATACATATGCAAATATTATATATATAATATATTTTATATATACATATAGCTTGCATATGATTTTTGCTAAGCCTATTTTTGACACTCCTATGGCTTCTTGCTTTGTTTTTTGGTCTGTTCACACTGATAGCCTAGGATTAAACGTGAGACCTTTCAAATAATTGTTCTGAGAATTCTTTGGGATTTCATTTACTCCAGGCAATTTGAGAACTTAGCATCTTTATAAGGTAAGCCTAAGTTCTTACAACACTTGCCTGATCGGTCTGAAGAAATAAATAGCCCATTGTATTTCCAAAGTGTTTTAAAATAATTTTCCTCTTCAACAACTGCAAAACAATTATATTGAAAATATTCCTCATAAAACTATTTTATGTAAACATCTTGGAAAAAAAACTTCAAACTATATATACAAAATCAACTACATGCAATTTTTATAGTAAGTGATACTGAATGATTTTCCTTTCTTCTAGACTTTTGAGAATAAAATTATTCTCCTCCACAAAAAAGTCTTTGTTTCTAAAAGTAGTATAATGGTAATTCCAAAATTAAAGAAATAAAACTGTAGCTTTTTTCACAGATATGCAAAAATCATTTTAACCAAAATGTTCTGAGATACATCATTGCATTCATTCAACTGCATGATTTTGTCTGAGTTACACCATCGCGGGCTAGCCACTGCAGTTGTGGTTAATATACACAATCTATAACAAGATCATGGCTTTCAAAAATTATCCTTAATGAATAAATATAAGACATGTCCCAGAATAATGATAAGACCAAAGATTTTGTAAGAGTCAAACAAAGGGCACAGGTGATAAACAGTATTGGTGGTGCTCAGAAAAGGCCAGCAGACGGGAGCCAGGCAGACAGTTGGCCCGGTCACTGGGCACTGAAGCGGGCAGAAGACTTCCGAAAGAATGAGGTGGAAACAGAGCATGCGTCCCAAAGGAAGAGTAGAGACAAAGGTGCATGGAGAGGAACATAAAGATATCCAGGACTGAGACAAGAGGTCTCAAAACAGCAATTCATGAACCAGATCCAGCCCACGGATAGATTTTGTTTATCATCCTACTTTTTAAATTAGTTAACAATGTTTAAAAGTCAATAACTTTCAAATCAAAATTCAAAGGTATAGCTTTTATTAAAAATTTAAAGATCCAGCAACAACTAGTAAACATGTTTCTATCAACACAATTGATTTTGTAGAAGCATTTACACACACTCCTGCTCAACATAATCGCCACCCTCCCTGTTGTCTCCTAGTGCCCAGGGTACTCATTCTCACTACCCAAGGGCCCTATAAGTACTGCCAGATGGATGACCTCATTTGTAAGCCAGTTCACCATTAGAGAGGGTATGTGTAGGGAAACACATAGAGAACGCTTAAAAGTAAGCAATAATGAAAGTTGTGGAGAACGTCTGACACCACGCTAGAGTGTGAATTTAATTCCTGGAAATTGGAAGGGGTGGGGAGATCTTTGGGATAACATGATCGACATGATATTTTCAAGACTTGCTTGTGGGCCAAGGGCAGGGAGTCTTGGAATGAACAAATAGGAAGCCATTACCAAGAGTAACAAATAATAATAACAAAACAACAATAGCAAAAGCTTGCATTTACTAAGTTCTACTAATGTTTTCAGACACTATGAAAACCTAATATACATCATCCTCAACAATTTCAATCCCAGCTCAACCTCCTCCTACCTCTATGGCTTTGGACAGATTATTGTAACTCTCTGACCCTTAGTTTGCCATCCATAGAATACACCACATATACATACACTCATATATAATATATATGTATATATATAAATTTCATTACATACAAACACACACACTCACACACACATATGTGTGTGTATACAAATAATTTGTTAGCATTAAATGGATTAACTCCCAAAAAAGTGTTGAGAATAGTAACTCGCACACAGAAATGGCCTGACTAATACCATGACTTTTTTTTCTGTTTAAAATATCTTTTATATTTTTTAAAAGGAGGAAAACTCAAGCACAGAATATGCACTTATGGTGTCATGGGAGTAAGACTACATATGATATCACACTTTCTTTTTTTCCTGGTACCAGGGATTGAACTCAGGGGCACTTGACCACTGAGCCACATCCCCAGCCCTATTTTGTGTTTTATGTAGAGACAGGGTCTCACTGAGTTGCTTAGCACCTCATCATTGCTGAGGCTGGCTTTGAACTTGCAATTCTCCTGTCTCAGCCTCCCTACCTAAGTGCTGGGATTACAGGCGTGAGCCACCATGCCTGGCTTCACATTTTTTTTAATGTTCTTGCTATTGTACCCTTTTCTTTGTCTGCTCAGGCGTAGGCACAATGGTCCATTTAAGAAGTTGGCATAAGATCACAGCTCCCATAGACTTCAGTGGGGCATCTAAGGTGACAGTAATTCACTAAGGCCCTTCTATCCGCTAAGCCACTCCATGAGGATGAAAGTGATAAAATCGCAATGTGACCCCATGCTCAATACTCCTATGGAGTTGGCTAATCTCACTGTGCATACATTTTGACTTGGAGCGGCTTATTCAAAAAATCCTGGGGAAAATTACACAAAGAAAACAGTAAAGTTATCATTTGAGCTGAGTCTCAAAAAGTCTTTCATGTCTGAGTTTGAACATAATCTGGTCTACCATAGGTACGTTAACTCTGATTCTTACAAAATTATTTCATTCTCAAATTTGAGAAATACCAATTTACACATTTCACGAAAGAGGAAGATGATGTTCAATACTGATAAATATTTTGCCTAAGGGAGCCGGGCGCGGTGGCGCAAGCCTGTAATCCCAGCACTTAGGGAGGCTGAGACAGGAGAATCGTGAGTTCAAAGCCAGTCTCTTCAAAGGCGAGGCTCTAAGCAACTCAGTGAGACCCTGTCTCTACATAAAAAAAAAAAAAAAAAAACACAAAATAGGGCTGGGGATGTGGCTCAGTGGTCGAGTGCCCCTGAGTTCAATCTCCAGTACCAAAATATATATGTATATATTTTGCCTAAGGGAAATAGCTCTTACATGGAAAAGCTTATGTCAAAAACAGCCCATTATCTGGGCTCTTTGCTCTATCATGACACTTCCTGTCATGACTGTTCCTATCAGACAGCTCTCAAAAAATAATCTAGGCCTGCCTGAGTCCCATTTCCCACACAGGCAGATGGATCACAAAATGATCTGGAAGATCCATTATCACCCTTATGTGCCAAATATGACTGTTTTGTAGAATTTGCACATGCAGGATCATATAACAAGAAGAAGAAGACAATAGCCCACCACTTGCCATCAGGTAGTAAGTGTTCCCAGGTCTGCTTCCCATCAACCCTGCCTTGGTACTTTGAATGGCACTGCCTTGTTTCAGATCACTTATGGTGTCGAGGAAAGATGAGGATAAAATAACATTCTTGTTAAAGTTTTTCAGTGGTTACCATGTAGAATAAAATCTAAACTTTGAATCCTGGTAATCAAGTCTGCCTTGAGTCTTGCCAACTCCACTCTGCTGTTACACTCAGTTGTGTTCTCCCTGATTTCTAGATTCGTATGACTTCATTTACCTTGCTAACTTTACAGTGTCCTTCCTTTATTCTGCCTTTCAGAATCTTACCTACCCTCCAAGAAGTTACCTTCCATGTGAGTTCTTCACAATCTACCTCCTTGTCCCCAGAAGCCACCTCCTGGTTAAAGGGATTCTCCTCTCTGCCTGTCACCATCAGAACAGCCACGACAGTCAGGGCATTGAGATGATATTGAAATACTCACCACTGTGAGCATTTTAACAATGAGAAAAGATTACAGTCATCTCTACTTGCTGGGAATCCTTGTGTACTTTATTGTACACAATAAATTTGCTGCATTAAGTGAAATTGGTAGTGGAATTCCATGGAATAGATAAAGAGAAGGAATATGTTGAGGGAACAGAAAAAAAATATATTATTCTGGGTTTTGTAATACTCTATCCCACTAATGTTTAAACATACATTTTAATACTTGTTGGAGTCTTAAGTGGATTTTGAAAGTCATTGATAATTATCTCACAATTTTTAACAATAAAGAGATAATACATAATGATAAAATGTATGTGACTTGTCATTTCTATTTCATTTCAGTGGAATCACATCTTATCTGCATAAGCTAGGAGTGTCTGTATGTGTGTGTGTTTGCACAGTAATAGATAAAATATTAGTTGTGACACATGAAAAAATGGACCTATGAATAAATTGGCTGGATCAATCATCCAAATATATACTTTAAAAGACAATTCCTGGTCTAAAAGAAACACTCTGAGCATTCCTGAGCAGGCATCTATCTTTCTAAGCAAATATGAAGGTGAGATTAAGGAGAGGAAAAAAGAACATATATTGGTAAATAAAATGATAATTAAAAGTTCAATTTTGACTAGAAAGAGACAAGTAGAAAACAGGTTATAGAGTAGTTAAAATAACTCTCCAGTACTTATAAAATCCTTGCCTATGCCAGGTTCATGATGCATGGCATTATGAGTTTACAAAATGAATAGTTCCCTATATTCAGTCCTGAACCTAAATGCTACACAATTCCTAAAAAAACAAAGCATCTTTAAAGTATGTTTATATTACAAATTTTAAACCTGCCTTTTCTCCAATTTTAATGGTATTCATTTTTTCTTATATACATGGAGGTCCTTCCAACATACAAGCTAGGCAATTGCCAAATTTGTCTTAATAAAAATAGAATTTGGCTCTGAAATCCAACATGGCAGCAATTAGCCCAAACTGCACATCAGACAACTTAACCTGGCCATAAATAAATCTTTGTCATTTGCTTTAAAAAGCAACACCTGGTAGCTAATAAAACTGGATATGTACCACTCTATAAACATCAGTTGTTTATCCAGCTATCATTAGCCTTCTTGCTTTGAGCTACATCCTCTGGGTCTCACGGTATTCATGGGCCATGTCTTTGGATATCCTGAGGGAGCCATGGCCTTACTTTTTATCCCTATATCATCTTCATACCCTTATTTATTTATAATAAAGTATAGAGGAAAACATTTCCCCATATCATTTGACAATGGTGATTACTCTTAAAATGAATGATCTCCTGCTACTTCAACCCTTACCAGTCTTTATGCCTAGCTCAGCATATGCCTTGAGACTTTCTGTTATTTAAAAGTTGTGTCCTACAATATGCTAGTCCTCTGGAATGCTCCATTAGATGCAGTCTGGTGATGTAATGTTAGGAATTGCTCAAGGTTGAATGGTCGCATAGGGAACATCATTATCACAGAGAATCTGAGAAATCCTACCATATACAAAAAACTGAATTCACTTTGTTTTTCATTTGTTTTGTGGTGCTGAAGATTGGACCCAAGGCCTCACTTAGCCACATTCCCAGTTCTTTATATCTTTATTTTGATTCAGGGTCTCCCTAAATTAGCCAGGATGGCCTTGAACTTGTTATCTTCCTGCCTCACCCTTTCAAATAGCTGGGATTACAGGTGTGCACCACTATGCTCATCTCTCAGTTTTATTTTATATCTTTCAAGCATATTTAACCATAGCACACTCTCCTCATTTTAATGGAGTTGTTTATATCTTTCCTCCTTTACTTTTAGGTAGCACTTTTCATATCCTGGGCAAATCGGTGTTTTTCAGATCACATACTAGAAACACTGCCCTCCATTTGTGGCTAGCTCCACAAGCTAGATGCTCACCTTTCTCCTCACCTTCTCCCATCCTCCCTTCCCCAAATAAAATTCAATTGACTTCCTTTCCCAACTACTCTTGGCAGGATGACCATCCTTAGATGAAACACCTTGATTTTCACTTTCCTGACTCCTGTATTCAATCTCTCAGCAAGGTTTCTTCCCTTATAGGAAATGGTTCCCTGGACTCACCTTCTTCCTCTCTTTCTCATGGCCCATATTACTTTGAGCCCTCATTCTCTTATCATAGTCTTATGGTTAAGGCGGCCATGATCTTAGAGTTACTACTCCTGTCCACGTTCACTCCTCAGCTTAAGGCTGCCCTGGAGGCTTAGCTCCTCCCCATGCTTCTCTGATAACCTCACCCTAAGAAATCATGATTTCACTTAAATTCCTACACAGATACTCAGTTCCACAAAAGGTAGCCCCTCATCTTTATTTGGGAGTTTCAAGGACTCAACTAGGCATCCCAATTATGTTATAAATTTCTGGATGCTATAGATTTTTGTTTTAGTCAGCTTTTTCACTGCTGAACTAAAAGACACAAGCAGAATAACTAACTGTAGAGGAAGAAAAGCTTATTAGACTTTAGGGGCTCATGGTTTCAGAGGTCTCAATCCATAGACAGCAGACTCCATTCATCAGGGCTCAAGGTGAGGCCGAACATCATGGAGGAAGAGTGTGGCAGAGGGAAGCAGCTCAAATGATGATCAGAGAGCAGAGAAAGAGTCTACACACCAGATCAAGCCATGCCCCCAAACCCTACCTCCTCCAGCCACACCCTACCTGCCTTCAGTCACCGCTCAATTAATCCCATCAGGTGATTGATTCACTGGGTTAAGGCTCTTGTATCCCAATCATTTTTCTCTGAAACTTCTTGCATTTTCTCACACATGAGCTTTTGGAGGATGCCACATCCAAACCATAACAATTTCTATTTTCTATACTTCTCAAGGTCTAGTTCAGTATTGGATGTATCTGTATTTAGAAAATAATAACTGGTTAAAAATAGAATCAACCTAACAGGAGCATTAAGCACTCTCATTTAGCATGCTTTCCCTATTCCTAGACAAGTGGGCTTCATCTCTCTGGAGGCACTCTATTAGGCAAGATCAAACCAGAGGCCAGTTCAAAATCAGGAAGTCCCAGAGATTCGGTACTGAGAAGAGCTCCCCGCAAGGCCATCCAGGCAGACAACATTTCTGGGCTCCAGTTTTCTCAAGGGTGATGAAATGAACAACCTGTGAAGCAAGCAGTAAAGTTAGATCTAGAACCAGCATCAGGAGCATCAGGAATTACTCCGAAAGATGTGCAGCAATCAACAGAAAATACACAAATTGTACACACTTTTTTGAAAGGTGGAAGACTTTGCTCTCAAAGCCTATTAGAGGGTTTCCTTATCCTCTTTGGCCATCTCCAGGATCTTCATTGCCCACCAGTCCTATGCCAGATAGCAATACTTTTCTTCTAAGCCCACGGATATACTATCTTAGGGCTAGGGAAAGACTGGTAATTTTTAATCTCTGAAAGCTTCTTTCTCACAATTTTCCTTTAACAATGTTTGAGCTCTTACGACTATCTTTATGAACAAAGTTTTAACAGTAACTGTGTAAGAAACATTCCAGTTTGCTTGAACTCTCATACTGAAATACCTTGGCTTCCTTTGACTGAGAGATTAAGACTTTCCTCAAAACCATCAAGATTGTATAGAGAAAAAATTAATAATTTAAAATGATCATTTCCATTCCAAGTTAATAAAGGACTCCCAATTTTTTCTGATTTGTTATTCCTCCCAAGAAATTCATTCACCCATTTCGTGCCAGGAATTACGCTCAATGGTGGAGACACAACATTTAATACAGAACATCCTCAATCCTTAGCTCACACATGAAAATGCTCCCCAAAATCTCAAAAAGGTCAAACCACAGAACAACTACAGCTGTTCAACTATTTCTATGGTTTAGCCTAATGAAGGTGCTTATATTCTGAATCTCCAACAAAGCTGTGTAAAATGTCCTGATGAAATAAAATGTCCTGTATAAAACGTCCTTGGGGAAAGCAGAAAAAGTTCTGGAAAACCTTTTCCTAAGGAATGAGAAATACCAAGTGCAAAAGCATGAGGTGGTAAATGGCAGCAACCATTTCAGTATGGCTGGGCAGTAGAGGTGAGCTAACCCAAACCGGTAGTGAAAAGTGTTGCTAAGGAAGCAGGTAAAGGATGCTTTGAGAGCACTAGGTGCCGGGAGAAGACTTTGTGTTTTCTTCCAACAGGAAGTAAGAAATCACTGGAAGGTGTAAGCAGATGAGAACATTAACAAGTATGATTTTAAGAGACTCTTTTGAAAGAATGTGCTGAACCAATTACAGAAAATTGAGAGTAGAAACAGAGAGAAGATTCCATGCTAATCCAGAAGAGCAAAAGAGGAGCTAATGAGGGTGGAAGCTGGTCTAGAAAAGAAGGCAGATGCTCAAGCAGCATTTGAGGAAAGAGGAAACTCACCAGTATTTATCTCTAAAGAAGAGGTGGATGAGAGGAAACCAGGAAGGCAAGGAGACTCCCAGGCAGGAGCAGCTACCTAATTTGTGGGATCCCAGTGAACAATAAAACTATTGGGAAATTATTAAGAATTTCAAGCTGGTGGCATATTAGCATTAAACCATGTGTCTGTCACCCTGGCCCTGCTCCCAGCTTCTGACTCATGTCCCTGGGGAATCGTGTGGCCATTAAGTAGGATCTAGAAGATGGGAGACAGGGTGGATGTAGGAAGAACAAAATAAGATTCCATTGGACATTTTGATACATCTAATTGGGAAACTAGTATAATGTGGTGATTAAAGCAAGAGCATTGGAATCAGACAGATCTGGGTTTGGGGGTTGCAGTTGTTTAACCTGTACACCATGAGATCTTGGCCAGTTACCCACATTTAATGTGCTTTTTTTTTCCTCTGTAAACTTCACAGAGTTAAGAGGATTAAATGAATCATATTTTAAAGCTCTTGGTCTACTGACTGATACAGGTTGTGTGTAAGCCATACATAAATGGCATCTGTTATGATCACGTCCAGCAGACTTTGTTGAGTCCAAAGCAATAAAGAAACCCTGTAGACTCATCAATGCACAGGAAGTTCAAGATGGCAGTGCGGATGGAGTAGGAGAACACGGGGCTGAGCTGGAGGTGTTGAAGCCAAATAACATTGGCATTTGATGGGGAAGGAGAAAGGTGAGGGCATGTGAGATCCAAAGAGTTCTGGACCCAGTGCAAGCAAAATCTTAAAGAAATCAATTGCTAATGGTGGAGTTTCACAATAGAAAAAGTTCTAAGACAGGCCTGTGAGGAAATATTTGTGGACAGGATCTCCTAGTCAGGCAGTCATTGACTCCATCAATAGACCCCACAGGCCCTGCTCCCTAGAGATATGCTATAAAAGTTCCAGATGTTTCTTTTTCCCTCTAGTCATTTCTGTGCAATTTTCTAGCATGTTTACAAAATTATAAAAATCTGACTCTGCTTCTAAGAGAAAATGGTATCTGATTAGTTTTACAGCACTCCATAAGCCCCACAGTTCAGGGAAAGTTGTCCACCTTCCCTTTCATCAAGAGTATCAAGTGGTGGATCTCTAATGACATTAAACAAATGTCACTATTTAAAGTTTGATTCCCTTTTGTGGTGATCTAACTTCTCATATAATCCTTAAATCGCAAGATGCATTTTTAATTTGATTTTCTGAACCACCTTAATGGTTTATGAATAGATTCATTCTATGAAAATTAAAGGAAAATAGAACAAAAATTTTCTAATGCTCTGCTGACCCCTTCGAGTTTACATAAGAACATAATTCAGAACTTCACTCTGTAACTGAAATACCCTTTCTGCTTGAGTTCTTCAATTATGCAACTTCATAGTCTTCTGGGTCCTTCAGTGATTTAAGCATCTGGTTTTCAAGTTATGTGATTTTTTCCATGAATAATAAAAATTTTAAGTTAGGTATCAGTTCACAAAATTCATAAACTGAATGGGAAAACTTTGATAGGATTTGAGTAATATTTTCCACCCAATGACTGCAACAGTGGCTCAGTAAAATATGACCAAAAATAATATGCAAATTAAAAGCACATGGCTGGATCTTGAGTGTGGGGTGGAAACAGATGTTTTAATTGATTTTATTGACAGCAATTCAAACCCACAACTCAACCCCTCTTCCATACCTTCTCATCTGAGAGCATGATTTTGCCAAAGCAACAAATACCAAGAATGAACTCTTTCAATTTTCCTGCCCCAAGTCCACAGAATCTGATAGCCTTTCATACCTAGTATCTTCTCCTGCTTCAATGTCATCTTGTCAATGAGGGTGACCAACAACCCTACCACCACTGTGCTCTACCTCACAATTTCCAACACTTATCATTTGGTAACATGTTCTCTTGGACTTATTTATGAAATATTTCCTGTCTCCATCAACAGAATGTTTTGTTGCTGAAATAACACCAAGATGAGTGCTGAGCACAAAGTAGTTGCTCAAGAAGTACAGTTGAATAAGTGAATGTCTGGTTTTCAAAATAAGAGAAAAACAGACGTTTGTTACTTCTCACAGCCCAAACATGCATACAGTTTTTCTTTCAGCCTCTGGAAACTGCATTTTTGATGAACTTCACAATTTTAGTATTTTCCTCTCTAGCAGATCTTCTCTCCGTTCACAGATATATACACAGTGCCCAACTTCTACATTGTTATTCTCTCTTTTCTGTGTCTGGCTTATACAGTGGTTCACCCTGGGCTCCCTTCCACATTTCTTTCCCTTCTGTGGTCCATCCTTGTGATCACCCAGTGGCTTCTGCAGCTTGTTCACTTTCCTTGCCCACCACACATTGCCAAAATGCACCCAGAACCTTGGGTTAACCAATAGCTTCCCCTTTCAAATGTCCCTGTTCTTGAAGATCTCTGATGAAGAATAGTGTATATGTGACCAGACTGATATCAAGTTCATGATGGTCCAAAGCAAAAGGATGCTTACAACTCATACCAAGCTTTTATGAAAGGTTGTATTTTTTCCTTCCTTAAAAAGCTAATTTCACATTTCTTTCTCACTAGTCTAGATTCTCACCTCTCCAGCTCATAACATTCAATTAATGAATCAGCCTCATTCCATGGGGCAGGTCTCCTGCCCAATTCTGGAACAGACTGATTGCATTTGGCCCCAGTCCTACACCAGTCCCCTCTGTCTCACTCGGCTGCGCACCTGTTTCCTTATATTCTGACTCTAACCTGGACCTAGGGACTTGCTCGACCAATGAGATGTTATCAAGTGTCATAAACATGGAATATTAGTGTGGTCGGACTCCTGCTTTTCCATTTTCCACCACCACGAGAAGTTGCCTGAATTAGGGTGCTGGAGGCTGGGAGCCATGGGCTCTCCCTGTCCACCACTACAAGAGCATGTCCATCACCAGACACGAGAATGAGCCCGGCCAGGCGAAGACAGAGCACCCCTGGGACCCAGCCCGCGTCTGCTCCTGTCTCTACTTGCTCTCGCGTTTCCCAAATAAACAAAGCGTTTCCTCGGGGTGTCGTTATTTCCCATCACTTTCTTATCAAGCACTTTGTTCCTTTGGCTGTCTCTGCTCTCTTCTGCATCAGGCAGCTCCATCTTTCTATTCAATTATGGGAATGTGTTCAAGAATATTCTATTTTCTTTAGTAGTAAAACAAAACAAAAGTTCCCTTGAAACACACACCCACAGATACCATCTTCCTTGTCTCTGGCCCCTCTCAGGTCTGTGTTCCTCCCTCCCATTCACTCTTCACCTCCTTCCTATCTGATTTCACCCTCTTTGCTCCTCTCTTCTGAAACTGCTATTGTTAATGTCCCCAGTGAGTTATGTGGTGCCAAAATCAATGAACACTTGTCTGTCCTCATCTTAAAATTCTGAGAAGCTCGGGAGAACACCCGCTTCTTCCTAGAACACTTTCCTCCCTTTGGCTCTTCTCTTACCCCTAGTTGCCAACGGGTCTTGTTCTCCTTTGCCAGTGACTCCTCTTCCACCCAAGCTCTACGATCCTCTCTCTGTGCTTGCTTCTTGGGTGCTCACAACATTCCTAGGGCTTTAAGTGATGCACTTTTAGTGGTAATGCCAAGTTCCTATCCCTACCCCAAACTCCTCGGGACTTCAGGCTTACAATTTCAAACGTTTACTATGTATGTGGACTTAAATGTTCCAAAGACATCCCAGATTTAAATTGTGCACAAAACTACTCCTGATTCCCACCTGAAATTGTTACCTCCCACGCCCCATCCTCTGCATCCTCTGCCTGGAGGTAAAAGGCAAAACTATCCACTTGGTGGATTAGATTGGTAGAGGTGGAGGTGGAAGGAATCAGTGATCCCCCTCTCTTACTGTGCATCTTCCTTTCAGTTCCGTGGTTCCCAGCTAATTCCAAGACACCATCATTTCTTACGTAGACTCTTTGAACAGATTTGTAGCAGATCTTTTTTCCTCTGCTGCTATGATTCTCTGCACAGCAGTAAGATCAACCTGTTACAAATTTTAAACTAAAATGCATTATTTTCTTGCTTGTAACATATTTCTTCTTGTTCTGAGAAATCCAGAGACACTGCTTTGGCCTACAAGGTCTGTACAGGATGAAGAAAGAAGTCTGCAGTTTCCTCTCAAATGATACTCCCTTTTCTCCTTGTGCCAAAGTCACGGTCACTGTTTCCAATTTCCTCAAATCAGATATATATTGTCCATCTTAGAGTGGAATCCATGCTACTCCTTCCACTTGCCCCAATTTCCCTTTATACCCTTTAGTTTGTGTTTAAAGCATAATTTACAGTTAATCTCTAGTGAGGTCCCCTCTGACCATCCTAATTAGAGTAGACCTCCCTATCTGTGGCCTTTATTTTGGTAGCTTGCATGTTTCTTTCCCAACTTTACATACTAAAATTACTGTTTTTACATATCTAACAAATATTTATTAACTGACTACTGTTGTAGGGCATAGTTAACATACACCTGTAAAATCCCAGCTGCTCAAGTGGCTGAGGCAGGAGGATCACAAATTCAAAACTACCCTCAGCAATTTAGTGAGGCCCTAAGCAACTTAGCAAGATGCTGCCTCAAAATAAAAAATAAAAAGGGTTGGAGATGTGGCTCTGTGGTTAAGTACCCCCTGGGTTCAATCCCTGGTAGAAAAGAAAATGACTTCTGTATGCCAGACAATGGGATAAGCATATTGGGATATGACAGAGTACAAAGTCAGACAAAATTTCCTTATCAAATGCAACACAAAATCCAAACAGACAGTGATAATAAAAAAATAAGTATACAGAAAGATAGAATGTTACAAGTATAATGGGCAAAAATAGAGCAGGTTCAGGAGGAGTCAAGAGGATCAGTGTGGAAGGTAGAAGAATTTGCACTTAAATGGGGTGATTAGAGAAATCTTAGTTGATATTTAAATAAAGCTCCAAAGGTAGAGGTGGCATTAGCAGAATATCCCGGAAAGTGTGCTCCAGGCAGAGGAATCAACCAGTGCAAAATAATCTTCACTTACACAGAATTTACAACTCAGAGAGGAAGACTTATAAATAAAATAACATAAGTACTTCTGTCAATATTAGTACCTTCTATGAAGAAAAAGAACAGAGAACCAAAGGGAAGTTGAAAAAAGATACACAATAACAGCTGAGGTTTAATTTATGTTGAAAGATTAGTGAGGACCTATCATGCAATTGATATTTAAAGCCAATAGTGTCAAGATTGTATTTTAAGGGAATCTAGTTTATCTATGAAATCAAAATTTAGTACCTATTGCAAAATTCTACCCACTTGAAGACTTTCCTGTCTCCAACTCTGCCGGGCCAACTGTGCAGGGCTGTGATGCTGCATATCCATGTCATATAGCATGGGCTTCGCCTTTTTCTTTCCATTGTCATTTGGTCATAGAAGGCTGCTGTGAAAACTGTAATAGTATTTGAGAGAAAAGTGGCAGTGTGACAGAAGTATGGAGGCCTTGCCCATCCTGTGCTAGCACGACAGGCTTGAGTCCTGTTGGGGGGATTCAACTTACACTAGATGGGGCAGTACCTGTGGAAACCCCTGATTCATGGCTCACACAGCCATCTGATTCTGGATGCACGATGGAGATGGCTTCAACAGCATGGTAACTTCATATTTTGTCTTTTTGGAATCCCAGGAATAACCTAGGCTCTACTCCTTAAAATAAAATTGAAAAAAAAATTATCTACTGAAAAAACATGGCTTTGCTCCAAAACTCTCTGGAGTTTGCCACAGGCTCAAAATAATTAATATGTCTTTCACAGATAATGTATCAGTTGGTAAGGTCACTGCTATAGTAAATAACCCCCAATTCTCATAGTGTGACACAGATAAGAGTCATTTTTCTGCCTCATTGTTAAGTGGGCTATTTGGTGACAGTAGGGGAAGGAAATTCTAAGTTCTTCCCATCTTTGACACAAATATGACCTCAGAGACCAACTCCATGCAGACAGAAGCTAGGAAAAGAGGAGTTTGGGAAGTTTTGTGGGCTACATCCATAAATGACATATATTATATACACCAATCCATGCCATTGAGTAGAACTCAGTCACCTAATCACCCATAACCGCAAGGGAGACTGGAAAAATGTACTCTAGATGCATGACCAGAATGATGAGAATATGAATATGGATGAGTTGTAGCGGCTATTGGCAAATATTTGAGCTCATTAGATCCAATGGGTCATAAAAGCGTTGGTGACAACATCTTGATTAGGTTCTAATAACATTATCCTTACACAACTCTGAGCATTGCCAAGTCAAAAGATATTATTTCATTCAGGTTCTATTTGTAATGACGAGCAAAGGCTGCAAATTGCTGACCAGCCCACATACAAAATAACATCTTTCCTTGGGCCTTGAGCCCAGTGTTCCGTCAGCACAAACACAAGTTTTCATCAGAGTTCAGTTACAAATCTTTAGACCTTACAGTGCCACTCATTCCTGCTATTTGGACTTCTACTGAAAGCACAATTCCTATTGTAATTGATTCCCTCTCAAACTCTCCTTTAAATCCTACATTGTGAATTCATCATCCCTTTGAGGACCTCCTTGCCAACCCCTTGAAGAATATCCTCATGTATGCATGTTCAAGAATGAATTATCCGGGATGGGGTGGTGGCTCAGTGGTAGAGCGCTTGCCTAGCATGTGTGAGGCACTGGGTTCTATTCTCAGCACCACATATAAATGAATAAAATAAAGGTCCATCAACATCTAAGAAAATATTTTTAAAAAAGAATGAATCATCCATCATCCTCAAAACCTTAGGAAAACATTCCCTCTGCCTGAAACTGTCCCTCACTTCACATTTCCCTTTATTTATCTTTACTACACGTATTTTTCTCTTAGTAAAACTTGCTTTCCACCTTGGTTACACTCCACTCAAACAGAGGCTGCTCCTTCTCCCATCCCACATCTGTACAAGGCTAAGAGTAGGAAGTAGAAGGGAAAGTAGGAAGTGAGTGAGTGAATATATTTCCTTGATGCCCATTGCTACTTGTACTGTATTGCTGGTCCCACTCCCTAAAGCAAATATATCTCTTTGAGACTTTTGGTGTTTGTCCTCAAAAAAATATTCCCTCAGGAATTTCAGATAATGGTCATCTTCAAGAGCTTGGGTAACTGCTTAATAGACACACATACCTATTTTCACGAATCTCTACCTCTTTCTATGAATTTCATGAATAGATGCTAAAGTGTTCTTCCAGGAAACACTGAGCAAAAGACCTCTTATCCAGAAGAACCAGTAAGGGATGCCTTTGGCCACTTTTACTTTGGTCAAAATTGGAGCTACCATCTGAGACATGGTTAATAACATAGGCTGTTTCGTGTAGAAATGTTGTCAGCTTAAAAGAAGACTGAGTTGTGTCAATTCAGATCTTCCAAGAAATAGATGCCAAGATAGCACTAGATGTGAAAGAGATTTATTGGGAGAAATGATCTTTGAAGAATAAAAATGAAGGAAGCATTAATAGACAGATGTTTTAAACCACAAGGCAGAACTGAAATCAGTTGCAAGAAAAAGGAAAAGATAATGAGATAGGAAGAGCCTCAGGCCATGAAGAAATTATAAGAAATCTTGGTGAGGCTCATAGGAAGACCCTGTGCAAAGGATTTTTATGAGAGAACTCCCATTTCTTGCAGAGTTAGCCTTTATCTAATACCATCACCAAGCTTGCTCATTGGATATGAGCAGTTATAGGGAATGGTAGAAATTGGTGTGGATGACATGCTGCTTCCCTAACTAGTGGCAACTAGAGGCTGTTAAGCAACTCCATTCCTTATAGCAGTTTTCTGGAAGGGAGAGATGAGAGATATAACTCCATAGCAACCACATGAGTCTTCCCAAATTCTGGTGTCACTTCTATTTGTCTTATAATCATAAATACAGAACATTGCTTCTGTCTTGCATGTTTGCGATGCTATATTTAAACTACTTTTGATGCTCCTCATGGTTATCAACAAGAATAATGACCAAAGGTCTCTTATCTGGAACCCTGACTATGGTCACCCAATGATGCATATCTGTTAAAAAGCCTTATAAGTCATTTTATCAAATTAGAGTAGTTTCCATAAATACTCTTGCCTTCATTCTATCCTCAGGGCAAAATAGAGCTGATACTCAATGCACTAGAGAAATCAGAAGCGCAGCCTAAGGGAATGTTCATTGAAATCCAATGAGGTTGAGTGGGAAGCATCTAATGCTGCAGAAGACACTTTTTGTTGTACAACTGAAGGTCAGTCTAAGATGCCAAATAACACCCTGAACCCTATGTCTAGATTCCAAACTACTGTCCTAAATTTCAGACAGTAGCATCTAAACCTTTCTGAATGTGTCTGCTTTTCTTCTCCTGTTGTATCCTAGCTAATGATTCAACCATCCATCTCCAACTGCTGGTCTATAAACCTAGGATGCATTCAAGGCCATATCTTTTAGCCACCTTCAAACAAAGTGTCAAAATCAAAAGGATTAGGTCTTTCACATCTCTTCTGTCCATTCTCCTCTCAAGCCTTCTTCAAAATTCACCTAGATTAGTATAGAAGGCTTCTCTCCACGCCTGCTTCCAGGGGGAGTAAGTTTCCACAGCAGCACTTTTACATTGCAAATCTGATAATGTAACTGGAATAAATTCTTCAATGGTTCCCCACAGATTTCAAGGTTCTTATATCTAGTAAGTTCTTTTCAAATATCTGGTAAGTGCTCAAGGTACTAAATGGTGTAGACCCATTTATACCTTTTATCTTGTATTTCCATGCCCCGCCTTGTGAGTCCCTCACTCCAGACATACAAAACGCTTCAGTCCTTCAGATGCAACATGATGGTTCTTGACTCCATTCCATTGTACATGCAGACACTTCCACCAACCACTCCTGGGCTTTGTCCTACTTTTCCCTGAATCTCAGTTCAAGTCTCACATCCTACAGGAAATCTGGCTTGATGACTCTCCTTTCTCCACTGATAGGACAGCCTTTTGTCATACCTAACTCAAAACAAGTTATAAAAAGACTAAAGATCTACCTGCAAGTACACTTGACATTTGAAGCTGTTCACTTGTTTTCTTCATTTCTATGTCACAATACCTACAGTAAAGGGTCAAACCGACACTGGAGCATATAAATGTTGGAATGAGATTCTTCTAGTTGCAACCACAATCCTTTCTGCTACAATTGTGAGTGGTAATCCTTCAAAAATTCCTAAAGTTATCAAGTACACAATATTCAGATGCATAGAGAAATAGAAATGGATCAAATTGATTATTTGAGTAAAAATGAAAAACCAAATATTGCTTTTTATGTATTTATTAGCACAGTATAGCTATACATAATAATGCTGTTCATTTTGATTGAATATGGTTTTCTCCATTTCAGTTCCCAGTACTCCTTCCTCCATTTTTTCTCTCCTCCATTTTTTCCTTCCTCCATTTTTTCTCTCCTCCAGTACTCCACTGATCTTCCCCCAACCTATTTATTATTTTTGTAATTGGTAATTTATAGATATACATAAAAGTGGAATTCACTGTGGTACATTCACAAATGTACACAGCATAATTTGGTCAACCTCATTCTGCTGTTCCAGGGGGATAGCAGGGCCTTATTGTGATTCCATTTCTAGTCTCTTGAAGAATTTCCATTCTGCTTTCCAAAGCTGTTGTACTAATTTTCAGTTCCACCAATGATATATAAGTATACTTTCTCCTCCACATCCTTAACAGCATTTATAATTATTTGTATTCTTGGTGATTGCCATTCTAACAGTAATGAGGTGGAATCTCAATGTAGTCTTTATTTGCATTTCCATGATTTGAAGGGGTATTGATATTTTTCATGAATTTATTTACTATGTAGAAAAATGAAATTATATTCTTATTTTCCACCCTGTATAAAAGCCAACCTAAAGTGGATCAAGGTCTAGGAATTAGATCAGAAACTTTGTTATTTCTTCATTTGAGAAATGTCTGTTTAGTTCTTTTACCCATTTCTTGATTGGGTTATTTGGGTTTGTTGGTGTTAAGTTTTTAAGTTCTTTATATATCCTGAATATTAATCCCCTGTTGAAGGAGAAACTCGCAAAGATCTTCTCCAATTATACAGGCTTTCTCTTCTCGTTCTTTTTTCCATAGCTGTGCAGAAGCTTTTTAATTTGTTACTGCCCCACTTATTGATTCTTGGTTTTATTTCTTGAGTTTTATGTGTCTTTTTAAGAACATTAGTGCCTGGACTTATATTTTGGAGTGTGGACTCTATGTTTTCTTCTAAGTTACAAAATTTCTGCTCTAATTCCTAGATCTTTGATCCACTTTGAGTTAGCTTTTAATAGGATGAAAAATAATAATCTAATTTCATTTTTCTACATAGGAATATACCATTTTCTCAGCACCATTTGTTTAAAATGATGTCTTTTCTCCAATGTAGGATTTGGGTGTCTTTGTTGATTATTAGATGACTGTAATTATATGGGTTTGTCTCTGTCTTCTATTCTTTTTTTCCAAATTTTAAAATTTTATTATTATTATTTATTTTTTAGAGGATAACATTTCATTTCTCTGGTTGTTAGTGATATAGAATCAAAACATACATGCAGTCATACATAAAGTTAGGGCTACGATGACCATCATATTCCACCACCTTTACTGTCCCCATGCCCCCTCCCCCCTTACACCCCTGTGAACAGAGTTCCTCTGTTGTTCCCATGTCCTTCCCCACATTATGGATCAGCATCCACTTATCAACAAGTACATTTGGCATTTGGTTTTCTGAGATTGGCTTACTTCACTTAGCATGATATTCTCCAACTCCATCCATTTACCTGCAAATGCCATAATTTTGTTCTCTTTTATTGCTGAGTAATATTCCATTGTGTATATATACCACAGCTTCTTTATCCATTCATTTATCGAAGGGCATCCAGGTTGGTTCCACAGTTTAGCTATTGTGAATTGAGCTGCTATAAACATTGAAGTGGCTGCATCACTGTAGTATGCTGTTTTTAAGTCTTCTGGGTATAAACCAAGAAGAGGGATAGCTGGGTCAAATGGTGGTTCCATTCCAAGTTTTCAAAGGAATCTCCATACTGCTTTCCAGATTGGTTGTACCAATTTGCAGTTCCACCAGCAATGTATGAGCATGCCTTTTTCCCCACAACCTCGCCAACATTTATTGTTGTTTGTATTCTTGATAGTTGCCATTCTGACTGGCATGAGATGAAATCTTAGGGTAGTTTTGATTTGCATTTCTCTGATTGCTAGAGATGTTGAACATTTTTTCATATGTCTGTTGACTGATTGTATATCTTCTTCTGTGAAGTTTGTGTTCAGCTCTTTGGCCCATTTATTGATTGGGTTGTTGGTTTTTTAGATGTTAAGCTTTTTGAGTTCTTTATATATCCTGGAGATTAGTGCTCTATTGGATGTGTGTGTGGCAAAGATTTGTGCCCAGAATGTCAGCTCTCTGTTCACTTCATTGATTATTTCTTTTGCTGAGAAGAAGCTTTTTAGTTTGAATCCATCCCATTTGTTGATTCTTGATTTTACTTCTTGTGCTATAGGAGTCTTGTTAAGGAAGTATGGTCCTAATCTGACATGATGAAGATTTGGGCCTATTTTTTCTTCTATTAGATGTTGGGTCTCTGGTCTGACTCCCAGGTCCTTGATCCACTTTGAGTTGAATTTTGTGCATGGTGAGAGATAGGGGTTTAGTTTCGTTTTGCTGCGTATAGATTTCCAGTTTTCCCAGCACCATTTGTTGAACAGGCTATCTTTCTCCAGTGTATGTGTTTGGCTCCTTTGTCTAGCATAAGGTAACTGTATGTAAATGGGTTCATCTCTGTGTCTTCTATTCTATACCATTGGTTTACACATCTATTTTGGTGCCAGTACCATGCCGTTTTTGTTACTATAGCTTTGTAGTATAATTTAAGGTCTGCTATTGTGATGCCTCTTGCTTCACTCTTCTTGCTAAGGATTGCTT
>PVHX01015624.1:0-46024 GCA_004024805.1 Geosciurus inauris
CCATTCCTCTTAACATAATCTCTGATAGCATATATGCTGTCAAGGTTTGCTCTTCCATTGCTTATTCCACTTTTAGGCCCTGGGACTGTCCTGTTGATCAGCCTATGGCTACCCTAAAGGCTGTACTAGAAATAAGACAGCAACCATGGTATATTATGCACATTCGCTCCCATTCTGGGTTACCTGGCTTCCTATCAGAAGGGAATGCCTCTATTGACAAACTTGTAAGTCAGCCTAAAGTCATAATGTCTACTCTAAAACAAGCTAGAGCCTTACACCAGAGGTTTCACCTCTCAGCAAATAGTCTTCATCGCTTATTGCCTGAAATTCCAATCCAACAATGCAAACATCTCATTCATACATGCTCTTCTTGTGGTCCATTGTTACCATTGGGCCCACTCCAACCACAGGGAGTCAACCCCCGTGGGCTGACACCCAACTCTCTATGGCAGATGGATGTCACTCATATCCCTACCTTTGGAAAACTTAAATTTGTACATATGATAATTGACACCTATTCCTCCCTTGTGTATGCTACTGCCTAAAAGCTGGAGTATTGACCCTATGTTTTCTTTTAGGAGTTGCATAGTTTCTCCTCTAATTCTGCAGTTTTTGATGCATTTTGAGTTGATTTTGGGGCAGATCGAGAGAGAAGGGTCTATTTCATTCTTCTACATATGGATAACCAGGTTTCTCAATACCATTTGTTAAAAAGGTTGTCTTTTCCCCAATGTATGTTTTTTTAATAGCATCTTTGACTATGATCAGATGATTAGATTTCATTTGTCTTTGCTTGTCTTTGTGTCTTCTATTCCATACCATTGGTCTATGTACCTGTTTTTATGCCAGTACAATGCTGGTTTTGTTACTATAGCAATATAGCAATGCCCTCCCCCCATTATGGATATAATGGCAATATAGTCTAATTTGAAGTCAGGTATTGTGATGTCTCCAGGATTGTGTTTTAAGCTTAGAATTACTTTGGCCATTCTAGTTCTTTTAGTCTTCCAAATGAATTCCAGGACTGAACAATGGGTACTTCTTAATGGAACAGGGTAGAGAGATTAAAGGCAGACCCTCAATCATAAGTCAGATATATTTCAATAAAAGTTCAAAGTAGGCAATTCAATATTAAAACAATATTCTTTTCAACAAAGGAGACTGAAGAAATTGGATATCCATGAGCAAAAAAAAAAATTTCAAAACATTTTCACAATAGGCAAAATTTAATTCAAAACAAATCACAGATCTAACCTAAATGTAAAACCTAAAATTTTAAAACATCTATAAGGAAACATGAGAATATATGTGCAGCCTTGGCTTAGAAAAAGCATCTCTCAGACATGATAACAAATGTATGATTCATAAACAAAAAACAGGTCTATTAACTTTAAGAATTTTTGCTCTATAAAACATACTATGTATATGTATGTTTCCACTTACATGACTTTCTTGTAAACACTGGTTGTCAGGACTGGGGGTAAGAGGAATTGACAAGAGATAGGAACCCATGATTTTTTTTTTTTTTTTTTTTTGGTGTGATAGATCTACTTTATCTCTTGATTGTAATGGTGTTTACAAAACCTGTATGACTTTCCACTCAAAGGCATGTGTTTTATTACATGTAAGTTATAACTTCCATTTACAAAGAAATATAAGGGAAAGAGATAATAAAATTTTTTCAGAAAGTAAAAACTGAGGAACAGATCAATACCAAGCAAACAAATTGAATTAGTAATTAATAAACTTTCTATAAGAAATTCTAGGTCCATATGTGTGAATTTTTACCCTGCACTAGAAGGTAATCCTCGTAAAAGAAAACACAAGTTAAGAAAGTTAGAGACTGTTACTGCTCTTGACCATATACTTCAACCCACAATAGAATATTAACAAACTGAATTCAGCAACATATCAAAAGGATTACACACCATAACCAAGTGTGATTTATTCTAGCAATGAAAGATTGCTCTAACATCCAAAAATCAATTGATTCCATAAATAATATTAACAAAATGATGGCTAAAACCACATGATAATCTCAGTAGATATAGAAAAACTAATAAAATCTCACATCTGTAATCTAAAAAGTTCTCAAAAAATAATAATAAAAGAATATTCTCATAACTTGATAAAAAGATTACAGTGTAGGGCTAGGGATATAGCTCAGTTGGTAAACTTGCTTGCCTCGCATGCACAAGGCCCTGGGTTCAATCCCCAGCACCACAAAAATCAAAAACAACAACAACAACAACAAAAAGATTACAGTCTAGGTCAAAAAATCTATTATATACTTGCTACTAGAAATGTTAAAAAGCAATCCTATTCACAATATAATCAAAATGTACCAAATATTTAGTCATTTATGTAATCAAAAGTGTAAGATTTTGAAATTGAAAATTGCAAAACAATGGTAAGAAATTAAAGATCTAAATAAATCAAGAAATCACATATTTATGGATTGAAAGACTCAGTATTGTTATAATTCTCCTCACTTTGATTTAATAAATCCCTTGTATTTAAAAAATATTAGTAGGCTTTTTATTTTTCCTTGTTCTTTCTTTCTTTTTTTCTTTTCTGTTAGAAAAATAATGTCTACATGTGTGTGAAAATCCAAAGGACCTAGAGTAGCTATAATGTTTTTTTAATTAATTTACTTATTCTAATTAGGTATATATGACAGCAGAATGCATTTTGATTCATTGTACACAAATGCAGAAGAGCTTTTCATTTTTCTGGTTGTACATGATGTAGCATTGCACAATATGTGCAGTCATACATGTATCTATGGTAATGATGTCCTTCGCATTCCACCATCTTTCCTGCTCTCATTCCCCCTCCCTTTCTTTCCCTCCTCTTTGCCCAAAGTTTCTCCATTCTTCCCGCCCTCCCCCCATTATGGATCAGCATCCACTTATCAGAGAGAACATTTGGCCTTTGGTTTTTGGAGATTGGCTTACTTCACTTAGCATCATATTCTCTAACTCCATCCATTTACCTACAAATGCCATAATTTTATTCCATTCTATATATATAGCACAGTTTCTTTATCCATTCATCTATTGAGGGGCATATAGGTTGCTTCCACAGTTTTGCAATTGTGAATTGTGCTACTACAAACATTGAAGTGGCTGCATTACTGTAGTATGCTTTTTTTTGGCTGAGAATCCAGCTGGTCCTGGGCTTTTTTTGGTTGGTAGGCTTTTGATGGCATCTTCTATTTCCTTGCTTGAAATTGATCTGTTTAAGTCATGTATGTCTTCCTGGTTCAGTTTGGGTAGATTACATGCCTCTAGAAATTTGTCAGTGTCTTCTATGTTTTCTATTTTACTGGAGTATAAATTTTCAAAATAGTTTCTTATTATCTTCTGTATTTCAATAGTGTCTGTCATGATATTTCCTTTCTCATCAGGAATTTTAGTAATTTGAATTTTCTCTCTCTTTTCATTAGGGTGGCTAAGGGTTTGTCAATTTTATTTACTTTTTCAAAGAACGAGCTTTTTGTTTTGCCAATTTTTTGGATTGTTTCTTTTGTTTCAATCTCATTGATTTCAGCCCTAATTTTCATAATTTCCTGTCTTCTGCTTCTTTTGGTGTTGGTTTGTTCCTCTTTTTCTAGGGCTTTCAGTTGTAATATGTGGTCATTTATTTGTTGACTTTTTATTCTTTTAATGAATGAGCTTAATGCAATGAACTTTCCCCTTAGTACTGCCTTCATATAGCATCCCAGAGATTTTGATATGCTTAGCTGGAGTTCTCATTTACCTCTAGCAGTTTGTTTTATCTCCTCCCTGATGTCTTCTGTCATCCATGTGTCATTCAATAATGTACTATTTAGTTTCTAGGCTTTGGAGTAGCTTCTATTTTTTAATTTGTTGTTTATTCCTAATTTCACTCCATTATGGTCAGATAAAATGCAGGGTAGTATCTGTATTTTTTTTTGTATTTGCTAAGACTTGCTTTATGGCATAACATATGATCTATTTTGGAGAAGGATCCATGTGCTACTGAGAAAAAAGTGTGTTTGCTTGTTGATGGATGGAATATTATATATATATGTCTGTTAAGTCTAAATTATTGACTATTTTATGGAGTTCTATAGTTTCTTTGTTTAGTTTTTATTTGGAAGATCTATCCAGTGGTGAGAGAGGTGTGTTAAAGTCACTAAAGTCACCCAGTATTAGTGTGTTGTTGTCTATTTGATTCTTAAAATTGAGAAGGGTTTGTTTGATATACATAGATGCCCCATCATTTGGGGCATAGATATTTGAGATTATTATGACTCGTTGATTTACAATTCCCTTAAGCAGTATAAATGTCCTTCTTTATCCCTTTTTACTAACTTTGATTTGAAGTCCTCTTTATCAGATATGTGGATGGAATCCCCTTGTTGTTTATGTGGTCCATGTGAGTGATACTTTTTTTCCCCATTCTTTCACCTTCAGTCTGTGGATATCTTTTCCCATGAGATGAGTTTCTTGGAGGCAGCATATTGTTGGATCTTTTTTAAAAATATCCAATCTGCCAGTCTGTGTCTTTCAATCGATGAGCTTAGCCCATTGACATTCAGGGTTATTATTGAGACATGATTTGTATTCCTAGTCATTTTGGTTTATCCTTGGCTTTTAACTTGACTTGGTTTCTCCTTTGATTGGCATTTCCTTTAGTGTAGTTCCTCCCTTTGCAGATTTCCATTGTTGTTTTTCATTTCCTCCTCATGGAATATTTTGCCAAGAATGTTCTCTAGTGCAGGCTTTCTTGCTGTGAATTCTTTTAACTTTTGTTTATCACGGAAGGTTTTTATTTTGTCATCAAATTGAAGCTTAATTTTTCTGGATATAAGATTCTTGGTTGGCATCCATTTTCTTTCAGAGCTTGGTATATGTTGTTTCATGATCTCCTGGCCCTGAGAGTCTGGGTTGTAAAATCTGCTGAGATCCACATTTGTCTTCCCCTATATGTAATCTGATTCCTCTTTCTTGTGGCCTTTAAAATTCTATCCTTATTCTGTATGCTAGGCATTTTAATTATAATGTGCCTTGGTATAGATCTGTGGTAATTTTGTACATTTGGTGTCCTGTAAGACCCCTGTATTTGATTTTCAAATTTATTCTTCATGTTTGGGAAATTTTCTGATATTATTTCATTGAAGAGATTGTGCATTCCTTTGGTTTGAGTCTCTATGACTTTCTCTATCCCACTAAATCTTAGGTTTGGTCTTTTGATGTTATCCCATAATTAATTCTTGTATGTTCTGTTCATTGTTTCTTACCATCTTCACTGTGTGGTCAACTTTATCTTCAAAATTACATATTTTGTCTGAGATTCTGTCTTCCAAGTGATCTAATCTGTTGGTGATGCTTTCTATTGTGTTTTTTGTTTGGCTTATTGCTTCCTTCATTTCAAGGAGTTCTTTTTTTCCCAAAATAATCTTTATCTCTTTCTTGAAATAGTCTTTTTCTACCCATATTTGCTCTCTTACCTCTTTGTTGGAGTGATCAGTTGTTGCCTGTATTTGCTCTCTTAGGTCACTGTTAGATTTGCAAATCATTTTAATTATGTACATTCTGAACTCTTTCTCTGACATTTCATCTACTGCACTGTCAATGGATTCTATTGTTGTAGTATCAAGAGAAGTTGGCTGTTAGCAGGAGAAAAAAAGAGAGAGAGGTTACTTCATACCAGCCTCCCTATTGTCTCTGCAACAGGGTGGTGTTTGTTAGTACACCATGTAGATATACCTCTGGTGTAACCAGACCTACAGGGACCTTGGAGACAATTTTCCAGGATCTGGTTGTTGTCCCTAGATGGAAGTGGCCATGCTTCTAGTTGGTGGTAACAGTAATGCCAAGCCTGTAGTAACTTTGATATTGGGCTTCCAGGCCCCCATCAGTGTCCCAACGTGGAAACTGCCCCAGCTAAAGATGGTGGAGGCAGCAGTAGAGGTAACCCAAGATGGTGGTGGAGGTGTCCCAAGATGGAGACAACTGCTTTCAGAGATAGGCTGAAAGGATGAGTTGT
This sequence comes from Geosciurus inauris, assembly GCA_004024805.1. Classification (NCBI taxonomy): domain Eukaryota; kingdom Metazoa; phylum Chordata; class Mammalia; order Rodentia; family Sciuridae; genus Geosciurus; species Geosciurus inauris. Next base: position 6,019 of record PVHX01015624.1, read on the forward strand.
ATGATGGCATTGGATGGCCTATTTGGTGATGCTGCACTGTAGCATGCAGTGTTGCAATGGGCAGCTGCCTCCTTGTCCAGTCTTATGACCCACAGTGGAGATTACCATATGGAAAAGGCTATAGCAGTGACTGCAATGTCACAAAATAGAGGTTGTTTGGGTAGAGCCACATGTTGGTAAATAGGGAACCATAGCACGGGGCTTCTCACCACCAGCAGGATGTGGGGTGTGGGCTAGGCCTCTCTGGGGCAGCTCTGGTGATGGTCTGCTATGTCCTGGCTGTTGTCCCTAGATGGAAGTGGCCATGTCCATGGTTGGTGACTGGGTAGCATCAAACCCATAAGTACCTTCGTGTTGGACTTCCAGCTACCAGATGATGTCCCAAGATAGAAGCTGCTGCAACTAAAGGTGGTGAAGGCAGCCACCGGGGTAACCTGAGATGATGTTGGAGGTGTCCCAAGATGGTGATGACCACTTTTAGAGGTGAGGCTGAAAGGGCAGGCCCAATGATAGCCTTGGATGGCCTGTTTGGAAATGAAGCACTGTGGTGTGCAGGTGTGGTCTTCAGTATGGTGGGCAGTCATGTGCCTGAGCCTAGGCCTGGGCTCTGCAGATTACTGGGGCTGACCTGTACCTTGATATTTGGCTTCCAGGCCCCCATCAGTGTCCTGGTCTCTGTGAAGATTGGTGGGGCTGTCCTGGGCCTACCTAGTCTCTATGGGGGTTGGTAAGACTGTCTTGGGCCTGCCTGGGCTCTGCACAGATAGGTGGGGCTGTTCTGTGATGGGTTTTTGATGTGTCAGTTTCACTAGGCTGAAGTCCTCAGTTATTCAATCAAACAATAACTTATATATATGTTGTTGTAAATATATTTTATAGATTATAGCCCATAATCACTTGATTTTAAATAAAGAATATTTTCTGAGTTAATATCAGCAGACTTGATTCAATCTGTTCAAAGACCTTAAAATCAGAGGTTAGGCATCTTTGAAAAAGATTTTTGCAGTGGACAGCAGCTTCAACTTGTACCTAAGAATTGAAGATCACCAACACTTGCAATCATATATGTCAATTTTTTATGTAAATCTCTTAATATTTCCAACTGGTTCTGCTCATCTGGCTGAACTGGAACTAATTCAGAAGTGATAACAATTTTCTAAATTTATTTATTTATTCTATTTAAGTTTACATGATAGCAGAGTGCATTTTGATTCACTGCACCCAGATGGAGCACAACTTTTCATTTCTTTAGTTGTATGTGATGTAGATTCACAACATGCATGTGGTCATACATAAATCTAGGGCTATGATGTCCATCATATTCCACCATCTTTACTGTCCCCCTGACCTCTCCCCTTCCCATCCCTGTGACCACAGTTGCTCCATTCTTCCTGTGTCTTCCCCCACATTATGGATCAGCATCTACTTATCAAAGAGAATGTTCTGCATTTGGTTTTCTGAGATTGGCTTACTTCACTTAGCATGATATTCCCCAACTCCATCCATTTGCCTGCAAATGCCATAATTTTATTCTCTCTTATTGCTGAGTAATATTCCATTGTGTATATATACCACAGTTTCTTAATCCATTCATCTATTGAAGGACATCTAGGTTGGTTCCACAGTTTAGCTATTGTGATTGAGCTGCTATAAACATTGAAGTGCCTGCATCATTGTAGTATGCTCTTTTGAAGTCTTCTGGGTATAGACCAAGGAATGGGATAGCTGGGTCAAATGGTGGCTCCATTCCAAGTTTTCTAAGGAATCTCCATACTGTTTTCCAGATTGGTTGTACCAATTTGCAGTCCCACCAGCAATGTATGAGTGTGCCTTTTCCCCTACAACCTTGTCAACACTTATTGTTGTTTGTATCCTTGATAATTGCCATTCTGACTGGCATGAGATGAAATCTTAGGGTAATTTTGATTTACATTTCTCTAACAATTTTTTATAAGAACAAAGTTGAACTTATATTACTTGATATTAAAATACACTATAAAACTATAATATAATCAAGACAGTATGATATTGCTTTAAAAATAGATATATAGATCAACAGAATTTAGAGTTCAGAAAGAGAATGACTTTTTTACATAAGTCTCAGGGCAATTAAATAGGAGAAGGGATAGTCTTTTCAACAAATGATGCTTGGAAAACTAGATATTTATCTGTAAAGAAAGAACTCAGACTCTTCCTTCACATCATGCAAAATGTCATAGAAATAAATGTAAGAGTTCAAATTATAGAACTCCTGGAAGAAAACCAGAGGGAAAAAACCCATCTTCATACCTTGAGTTAGCATTACATTAAGAGATAACTCAAAAGCACAACACATAGTATATATTAAATTTCATTAAATTTTATTAAAATTAAAATCTTTTGTATTTTTAAAAGATTTTTGATTTTAAAAAACAATGAAAAGGCTAAGAGAAGACATTTAAAAATCACATGCCTCATAAAGGTCTTGTGTACAGAAAATACAAAAAATTCTTACAACTCATAACAGGATCACAAAAACCTAATCTTTAAAAATGTGATTGCAAATTTCACTAAAATATATAAGAATCACTCATAAGCACATGAGAAAGTGCTCAAATTATTGAGTGTTAAGAAAATAATGATTAAAACCACAACACATCCACTATATATTCCCTAGATTGCCTATAAAATATAAACCTACAATAAAAAGTGATGGTGAGGAATGGAGAAACCACATCCTTCCTAGATAGCTAAAGGGAATGTATACAAATTCAGACCCTTAGGAAAATAGTTTAGTAATTTCCTAAAGGTTAAAACATTAACTTGCCGTGTATCTCAGTTCTACTCCTAAGAATGTACCTGCTCAGACATTTAAGTTTCTCACATTTAAATGTTAGACTTTAAGTGTCCCCCAAAAGCTCATGTGTGAGACAATGCAAGAATTTTCAGAGGTGGGATGATTAGATTTTTAGAGGCGTGACCTAATAGGTGGATTAATCAACTGAGAAGGATTAACGTGGTGGTTAACTGTAGGAAGGTAGAGGGTGGTTGGGGGAAGTAGGTCACAGGGTACTGCCTTAGGGATTTATATTTTGTCCTTAGTGAGTACAGCTTTTCTCTCTGCTTCCTGGTTGCCATGTCCTGAGCTGCTTTCCTCCTCTACGCTCTTCTTCCATGATATTTTGCTCTAACCCCCACCACGGGGTTAGAGCTATAAGTCAGCCAACCATGGACTGAACCTCTTAAACCATGAGCCAAAATGAACTTCTCCTCCTCTAAATTGTTCTCATTAGGTCTTTTGGTCATAGTGATGCAAAAGCTGACTAAAACACTATTCAACAGAAATGAAAATAGAAGTCCGCACAAAAACTTATTTTCACAAATATTCACAGCAATATTATTCATAATAGCCAAAACACTCCAAACAATCCAAATTTTTATAACCTTGTGAGTGGATAAATAAAACATAGGTTTCCATAAAATAGGACACTATACAAAATTCAGAATAAATGAAACACTGGTTTATGTTACAGTATTGATGATCTTGAAAACATACAAACTTAACCCACACAAAATATTAAATACTGTATGATTTTGTATATATGAGATGTTCACAGAAAGGAAACAGATTAATTATTTTCTGGGACTCAGGGTAGAAGTAGAATTGACTAAAAATGAGTTCAAGGAATTTTAGGAAGTAAAGCAAATACTCTAAATATAGGTCACTCAATTCCAATATAATTGAATTACAGTGGGAAAGTCATGATATGTGTTTTATCTTAACAAAGCTAAAAATGATGCATATTTTACTAATGTATTCATATAAAACTGGAAAAATACACATAGAATTTATATTCTTTAGAATACATACTTTAAAAATTATAAAAGCCTACATGGGAATGATAAACTCTAAATTCAAGATCAGATTTATTTAATATGTGGAGGGAGACAAAATGGGAAGTGGCTTAAATTCTATCTAAAGAGTTTTTACACATAATATAAAACAGATATAAAAAACATAAGATATGCTAGAGCAATGCTGTAACAGTTATAACTCTGTTAACATTCTAATCATTTTATACCTCAGTTTTGCTTTAATATGTCTATTTTAAAGAGAGAAAGTACATACAAATATGTTGGTCTTAATGTTGCCCTGAAAATATGCTTTATTTGTATCATTTTGTATGTAAAAGAGTACTCTGCTTTATTTCCTACATTTATGAGAGATGTTTTTCCATATTTTTAATTTCCTTGAAAAACACCCTTGTCATTGACAATATAATTTTCCATTATATCAGTATACCTTAATTTAACATTCTTGTCTGTAAGATATGTGAGTTGCTTGCAGTAAACACAAGTCTAGTCCTATAGATACCTTATGTTTACTTATGACTTAATTATCACTAATCTAACTTTTATTTTAAGATAAAGTCCTGACAATGTTTTTCTAGTAAATTAACTTTTAAAGCATCATTTGACTATTTTAGCTTTTCCACTCATTTGAATGCTACATGTAGGCATTGAAAATCTAAGGTTGAACCATAAGGAACTGGTGATTTTGTGGGTCAAAATCAGGAAAATGCTAGTCATTTAATATAATTTAATTAATAATAGGACTATTTATTCTGTTATCTTAATTTCTATTTTCTTCTTTATTCTGTTACTATTAATTACATGATAAAGTAAATTTGTTGATTTTTCTCCTTTCTTCTCTTTAAGTTACTATTTTTACCATGAATTTTTTCAAACACTTGTTAAAATAAATAATCTGTCAGATTTTCCAAAATATTCCCTTATTTTAACTATGATTTTAATACCTCTTCAATTCAGTTTTGGAATAACTGACATGTTTATAGAGACTGAGTATTTACCTTTATTTTATTTATATAAGTACAGCTCTATGAAGTCTTTTTATGTGTCCCATACATTTCTTACCAAGGTTATTTTCTAGTATTTTGTAATATTTATTTCTGATGTGGATAACATTGTTTTTATTATTTTTTTCTAGTGCTTTATTACTTATACATTAATAATATTGATATTAGCATTTATTCTAATCAGCTTTTGTGAAGACTTTAATGTAGTCTTAATGATAGGCAATTAGCTCCATTTTATAGATGAGAATATAAAGTCATAGAGAGGTGAAATAACTGATCCATGATCCCATAGCTAGTAAGAAAGCAATTAAATGTAAACAATGTGATTAAAGAACCCTAATTTTAATATTATATCAAAACATTTTTATTTATAGACATTTATTTTACATCCAGTTCCATAATTGAGCTCTTTTATTAGTTCTTGCAGTATTTTATGTCATTGTTTTAGCTTCTCTGAATACTTTAGTTTTATTTCATTTATATCTTTTATTTATTGTCATCCTTTTTCCAATGAACAGAGAAAGTCTTCTTTGTTCTTCTTTGACCATGGGTATCTTTATCTCTGAAGAAGAAAAAAATCATATATCACCAGATTTTTTTAAATTTATTTTTTATTTTTTTAATTTATTTTTAAAACATAAGAATGCATTTCAAGTCATAGTACATATATGGAGCACAATTTGCCATCTCTCTGGTTACAGATAGAGTCACACCATTTGTGTCTTCATACATGTACCTAGGGTAGTGATGTCTCATTCCACCATTTTTGCTACTCCCATTCCCCCTCCCCTACCCTACTTCCCTCCTGCCCCATCCAAAGTTCCTCCATTTCTCCCATGCTCCCCACCCCCACCCCCATTATGTATTAGCATCCACTAATCAGAAAACATTCGGCTTTTGGTTTTTGGGGACTGGCTTCACTTAGCATGATGTTCTCCAATTCCATCCATTTACCTGCAAATGCCATAATATTATTCTCTTTTATTGCTGAGTAATATTCTATTGTATGTATATACCACAGTTTCTTTATTCATTCATCTATTGAAGGACATCTAGGTTGCTTCCACAGTTTAGCAGCTGGGAATTGTGCTGCTATAAACATTGAAGTGGCAGCATTATTGTAGTATGCTATTTTTAAGTCTTTAGGGTATAGGCTGAGGAGTGGGATAGCTGGGTCAAATGGTGGTTCAATTCCAAGTTTTTTAAGGAATCTCCATACTGCTTTCCAGATAGGTTGCACCAATTTGCATTCCCACCAGCAATGTTTGATTGTGCCTTTTTCACACATCTTCATCAGCACTTATTGTTGCTTGTATTTCGGATTACTGCCATTCTGACTGGGGTGAGATGAAATCTTAGAGTAGTTTTGATTTGCATTTCTCTAATTACTAGAGATGTTGAACATTTTTATATATTTGTTTATCAATTGTATATCTTCTTCTGAGAAGTTTCTATTCAGCTCCTTAGCCCATTTATTTATTGAGTTGTTTGTTTTTTAGTGTTAAGTTTTTTGAGTTCTTTTTAAATCCTGGAGATCAGTGCTCTATCTGATGTGCATATGGCAAAAATTTGCTCCCAGAATGTAGGCTCTCTGTTCACCTCATTGATTGTTTCTTTTGCTGAGAAGAAACTTTTTAGTTTCAATCCATCCCATTTATTTATTCTTGATTTTATTTCATGTGCTTTAGGAGTATTGTTAATGAAGTCAGGGTCTAATCTGATGTGATGAAGATTTGGGACTACTTTATCCTCAATTAGGTGCAGGGTCTCTGGTCTAATTCCTAGGTCTTTGATCCACTTTGAGTTGAGTTTTGTGCATGGTGAGATATAGGAGTTTAGTTTCATTTTACTGCATATGGATTTCCAGTTTTCCCAGCAATATTTGTTGAATAGGCTGTCTTTTCTCCAATGTGTGTTTTTGCACCTTTGCCTAGTATGAGATAACTATATTTATGTGGGTTTGTCTTGGTGTCTTCTATACCATTGATCTACATATCTATTTTGGTGCCAATACCATGCTGTTTTGTTATTATAGCTTTATAATATAATTTAAAGTCTGGAATTGTGATGCTTTCTGCTTCATTCTTCTTGTTAAGGATTATTTTGGCTATTCTGGGTTTCTTATTTTTCCAAATAAATTTTATGATTGCTTTTTCTATTTCTATAAGGAATGATGTTGGAATTTTAACTGGAATCTCATTGATTCTGTATAGTGCTTTGGGTAGTATGGCCATTTTGACAATATTGATTCTGCCTATCCAAGAGCATGGGAGATTATTCCATCTTCTAAGGTCTTCTTCAATTTCTTTCTTTAATGTTCTGTAGTTTGTTTTCATTGTAGAGGTCTTTCATTTCTTTTGTTAAATTGATTTCCAAGTATTTCATTTTTGGGGGGGCTACTGTGAATGGGGTAGTTTTTCTAATTTCTCTTTCAGAGGATTCATCACTGATGTATAGAAATGCATTTGATTTATGGGTGTTGATTTTATATCCTGCTACTTTTCTGAATCTATTTATTAATTCTAGAAGTTTTCTGGTGGAATATTTTGGATCCTCTAAGTACAGTATCATATCACTGGCAAATAATGATAGTTTGAGTTCTTCTTTTCCTATTCATATCCCTTTAATTTCTTTCATCTGTATAATTGCTCTGGCTAGAGTTTCAAGAACTATGTTGCATAGAAATGGTGAAAGAGAGCATCCCTGTCATGTCCCAGTTTTTAGAAGGAATGCTTCCAATTTTTCTCCATTTAAGATGATGTTGGCCTTAGGTTTAGCATAGATAGCTTTTACAAAGTTGAGATATGTTCTTGCTATCTCTAGTTTTTCTAGTGTTTTAAACATGAAAGGGTGCTATATTTTTTCAAATACTTTCTCTGCATCAATTGATAAAATCATATGATTCTTATCTTTAACTCTATTGATGTGATGAATTACGTTTATTGATTTTGTTATGTTGAACCAAACTTGCATACCTGGGATGAAATCCACTTGATCATAGTGCACTATCTTTTTAATATGTTTTTATATTTGATTTGCCAGAATTTTATTGAGAATTTTTGCATCAGTGTTCATCAGATATATTGATCTGAAGTTTTCTTTCTTTGATGTGTCTCTGTCTGGTTTTGGAATCAGAGTGAGACTAGCCTCATAAAATGAGTTTGGAAGGGTTCCCTCCTTTTCTATTTCATGGAATAGTTTGTGGAATATTGGTATTAATTCCTCTTTGAAGGCCTTTTAGAACTTGGCTGAGACTCTGTCTGGTCCTGGGCTCTTCTTGGTTGGCAGGCTTTTGATGGCCTCTCCTATTTCCTTGCTTGCAATTGAAACATTTAGGTTGTGTATGTCCTCCTTATTCAGTTTGGGCAGATCATCTGCTCCTAGAAATTTGTCAGTGTCTTTGGGATTTTCTATTTTACTGGAGTATAGATTTTCAAAATAGTTTCTAATTATCTTGCTGTATTTCAATTGTGTCTGTCATGATATTTCCCTTTTCATCTTGAATTGTAGTAATTTGAGTTTTCTCTCTCTTTCTTTTTATTAAAGTAGGCAAGGGTTTATCAATTTTATTTATTTTTTCAAAGAACCAGCTTTTTGTTTTGTCAATTTTTTGAATTCTTTCCTTTGTTTTACTTTTATTGATTTCAGCCCTGATTTTAATTATTTCCTGTCTTCCATTTATTTTGGGGTTGATTTGTTCTTTTCCTAGAGCTTTGAAATGTAATGACAGGTTATTTGTTTGTTGACTTTTTCTTCTTTTAATGAATGAGCTCAATGCAATAAACTTTCCTCTTAACATAGCCTTCATAGTGTCCCAGAGATTTTGATATGTTGTATCAGAGTTCTCATTTACCTCTCAGAATTTTTTAATTTCCTCCTTGATGACTTTTGTTATCCATGCATCATTCAACAGCATATTATTTAGTCTCCAGGTATTTGAGTAGCTTCTATTTTTTATTTTATTATTGATTTCTAATTTCATTTCATTATGGTCTGATAGAATACAGGGTGGTATCTCTATTTATTTTTATATTTTCTAAGAGTAGCTTTGTGGCATAATATATGGTATATTTTAGAGAAGGATCTATGTGCTGCTGAGATAAAAATGTATTCACTTGATGATGGATGAAATATTATGTATATGTCTGTTAATTCTAAATTATTGATTGTATTGTTGAGTTCTGTACTTTCTTTGTTTAGTTTTTGTTTGGAAGATCTGTCCAGTAGTGAGAGAGGTGTGTTCAAGTCACCCAGTATTATCGTGTTGTGGTCTATTTGATTATCAAAATTGAGAAGAATTTGTTTGATATATGGACATGCTCCATTGTTTGGGGCATAGATATTTATGATTTTTATGTCTTCTTGATGTATGGTTCCCTTAAGCAGTATGAAATGTCCTTCTTTATCCCTTCTGACTACTTTCAGTTTCAGGCCTACTTTATGTAATATGAGGATGAAGACCCCTGCTTGTTTGCACAGTCCATTTTTTTTAACATTTATTTTTTAGTTGTAGGTGGAAAGAATATATTTATTTTATTTTTATGTGGTGCTGAGGATCGAGCCCAGTGCCTCACACGTGCTAGGTGAGCACGCTACCACTGTGCCATAACCCCAGCCCCTTGCACAGTCCATTTTAGTGGCATGTTTTTTCCCATCATTTCACCTTTAGTCTGTAGATGTCTTTTTTAATGAGATGAGTCTCTTGAAGACAACATATTATTAAGTCTTGTTTTTTAATCCAATCTGCCAGTCTATGTTTTTTGATTGATTTTCATTTGATTTGATTTTCTTTTGATTGTTTTTCATTTCCTCCTCATGAAATATTTTGCCAAGAATATTCTCTAGTGCAGGCTTTCTCATTGTAAATTCTTTTAACTTTAGTTTATCATGGAAAGTTTTAATTTCATCATCAAATCAGAAGCTTAATTTTTCTGGATATAAGATTCTTGGTTGGCATCCATTTTCTTTCAGAGCTTGGTATATGTTGTTCCAGCATCTCCTGGATTTGAGGGTCTGGGTTGAGAAATCTGCTGAAATCCAATTGGTTTCCTCCTATATATAATCTGTACCTTCTCTCATGCAGCTTTTAAAATTCTATTCTTATTGATATATCACCAGTTTTAATCCTACTGTGAAGTTCTTGGGTTCATTATTAGACAGACACAGTCAATTTGTATTTTAGAACTGAATGCTAAATATTTTAAAAATGAATTCTGTTCAGTTTTATGTCACAATATTCCTGTGTATAATATTATCTAATTGGAAATATATAAACAGCATACCAATTTTAAAATCAAAATTGATTAGTTCATATGTATTATTACTCTAAGCCTTTAAATTTACATGATTCCAAAAAGGCCATATAATAAACTTATCAACTTTAATTCACATAACTCCATGTGATAATTTATGTATATTTAATTTTAATGAAATAGGAGAACAATCTTCATGTAAATATCTATGCCTTGAGAACCTGATTACTACAAAATTTTACTAACACATTTTTAAACAACTCTTTTTATAAAAAATGTAATGTCAAAATAAATAGCTCTATATAGCAATTGCAATGTGTTTTCTTTGAAACTATTTCTTTTAAGTATTTTAGACAACTGTAGGGAAGAAATTTATAATATGTGATTTTGATGTGTGACAAATCCAAGAATGACAGAACCTTGTAAATCATGTGTACTATCATGCCTCATCTGAACATCTTTATAACATATACAAATTGAAGGATTGAGTGTGAGAAGAGCTTTCAAAGCTGAGTCAGAATTGGGGCTGTCAACACTGATTAAGACACTGACAGAGTGCACAGAAAAAACATTTGTTGGCATGACATATTGGATGGGTGAAGAATCAGTCTTTGTTTATTGAGTTCAGTTTTCTTTCAAACTGACTTACAGATCAGCTGTAGTATTTCCAGAGGCAAATAGTGCATTGATTTTTAATATAGGAATTATGCAAAATACATAGCAATGAAAAGTTTTTAAAGAGGCTTTTCTATAGCATTAGTAAGCACAATGAACAATTGTGCATTAATATGAACAGTGTTTCCTTCCATCTTCTACTTCTAAGAGCCATTTTTTAAAACAGCAGCTCCCATTAAAAGGCTAATTCTCCTTCCACCCATGACTAAAGCATGTGGTAAGGTTTACTTTTGTTTGGCACTGAAAAATAAATGATGGAAAATTGGAGGTAACAATATGTTCTGATTATTCCTACAGTACACAATATTCTATGAATGTGACAAACCATGTTTATCCCACTAGGGAGAGCAAGTAAGGGAGAGAGAGATTCCCTGTGATTTATTGGCATGTATAGTGCTGTTAAATAGCCATTTTTATTATTATGCCTTGACATTGACATATTTTATTTCACTTCAAAGAATTAAAATTTCTGTATGCAGAATCTTACCTAAATGTATACTGACTATAGGAAACAAAAATTATTTGGGAAGTAGTTAAGACCATCAAGCCCATCACTATCATGCCCACCTTGCTAGTAGTTTAGATCATGTGTTTTTAAAAGGTTGTCTCTATCTAGTACATTTAAGTGCTCTATTTCCACTTTTCCACATTTTAAGAAGCAGTAGCACACAGTAGATCATGATTTCTAAGAAACAAAGCTCTCCAGAAAAGAAAGGATACAGATTATCTCCATATGTAACCTTTCCCTAATTACATTCATAGTCTCAAACTGGTTTTAGAGTAGCCCCAACCAATATGTCTGAGTATTCTAGTATAGCAAAACACATTCCAAGGTGTCACTGCATGAATGTATGCTCAATGGTGAATTGCTTATGCCAATGGGAAAAGTTTTTTGGTTTTGGTTTTGTTTTTTTTTTTTTCCTGAAAAGGGCAAGGAGAGTAAAAAGACCATTAACACTCTCTTTCCTGGCCAATTAAGGTGAAAAACACAAACTTTACAATGACTGACCAGAATTATGAGTAATATCTGTGGCCAGATAAGACAATAAAGCTAATCACTCAACTTAAGAAACCTAATTCTGTGGTCAACTTTTTGGCAAAATACAGAGCAAGGGTATCCCAAATAACTTAATTGTACATATTTTCTAGAGGCATATAACAGAGAAATAGAAAAACAAAATCAAAAATGCCTTTTATGAGTTATTATTTTTGTTCTCAGTTGCTGTATATGTATTATAGGACTGATAAAACAAATAAGTAAGTATGTTGGTACCATTGAGAACCAAGAGATTTTGGCAAGGGAGAGACAGAATACAGACAGAAGAGAAATGGAGTTAAATAGACCCTCTAGATCTGATTTTGAATTACAAGTATCAATGATGTATTTTTTAAAAAAATAAAATAAAATTGAAAGATTTCTTTGCTCTGCCTACTGAAAGATCCTACAAAAATGATTAAATAAAATCTCTAGATCCTCATACTGGTCTCTACCATTTTTCTTTAAAGGAATACAAGAATCCTTGGAAAAATGACTATTTTCACTTTTTGAACAAGATATAGATATAGATTATCCTTAAACATTTTATCTTACCAAAGCAAGGAAAAAGACTGGCAGATAACAAAATGACTCCACAGCTTACCTGAAGTTTGTTTCCAGTGGCCCAAGCTGGGACCATTCAACATCAGTAATAGTGGAGCATGCAGTATCGATACAGATACATCTAAAATAATAAAAATCAAGGGGTTTATAATAATATAAAAACAAAGAATTTATTGTTGGCTTCTGGAAAGTGCTGAGAAACTCAGCATTTTAAAAACCAGCAAATCAAATATCTATTATGCTTTTTCTATACAATGTATACCTGAGAGTAGACAAAAAGCTGATGAAGGAAAGTTTCTTTATATTTAAATATACCAGCCAATAATTGAGGAAGGGATGCAATAACTAAAATAAGACAGGTTTCATGGTCTACCAAAATAATGCTTTTAGGCCATAGGTCATAAAACTTTTTTCTGTGAAGAGTCAGATGGTAAAAATATTTTAAGCTTTGAGGCTCATATGATTTCTTTTACAACTCTCCTGTGGTAGCATGAAATAGACCATAGGCAATGAATAAAGGAATGTGTCTATTTTATAATAAAACTTTATTTACAAAAATAGGCTGCAGGAAAACTTGACCTGAGGTATAGGCAATGATCATTAATAGCTGCTAACATTATAGAAAGAGATAACAAGATAGTCTATGTCTTCTGATACAGATATATAACAACATATAATAATATTTATGAAGTAGTCTTTCACACACACAGTTTAGCTAAATCTGGTTAAGGTTCTAGACCTATATATCATGAGACTAAAGAAATACCAGCCAGTTGCAATAAAGGGTCAGTACTTTGTATATTCTAATTTTTTTTAATTATAGTTGCTGTGTATGTATATTTATGCATGTATTTATGTGTGTGTTTACATGGACATTCATAGATGTGTCCATGCATATGAGAGAGGAGGAAGTTATGAATACTAATTGGTTATATGCTTATATTAATATCTTGTTAGTACTTCTTGAGTCAAATATGATATTGTGATTACATTTTCAATACACTCTTTTATAATCAATATTTACATGTGAAATTACATACTGTCTAGGATTTTCTCAAAAAATCTAGAAAATGAAGGAAAAATGGATGAGGTATAAAAGAAAATTGGATAGTTGTTGATAACTGTTGAAGCTCAGTGATTACACTGGTGCTCATAATGCCATTTTGTCTGTTTTTGTACATGTACCTATAAACATGTCAAAATATAGTATCATATGTAACTGAAAAGAACAAATTAAAAATAAATAAATAAAATGCTAAAACAAAAAATAAGGAGGATATACTTTGTGGTTCATAAGTTTCAGTTTCTCATCTGAAAGACGTCTGGATAATTCCCATATTTTAATTTAGGTTTTCTCCTTGTTTAGTTTTTCTTATTTTCTCATCACAGATTTATACTATTTTGCATTAGTCCCTTTGGATTTTCATAGTCATATAGATTTTATTTTATTCAAAGGAAAAGCTCTGCTATTAAATTAGTTATTCCTTGACATTCTTGACATGCAAAGTTTATTAACACTGCAGAATAACTAACTTATTTTAAGAAACGAGCGTCCTCAAAATTCAACTCAAAGTGGATCAAGGACCTGGGAATTAGATCAGAGACCCTATGCCTAATAGAAGAAAAAGTAAGCCCAATCTTCATCGTGTTGGGTTAGTACTTTACTTCTTTAACAAGATTCCTAAAGCATGAGAAGTAAAATCAAGAATCAATAAATGAGATGGATTCAAACTAAAAAGCTTCTTCTCAGCAAAAGAAACAATCAATGAAGTGAACAGAGAGCCTGCATTCTGGCAACAAATTTTTGCCACACACACATCTGGTAGAGCACTAATCTCCAGGATATATAAAGAACTCAAAAAACTTAACACCAAACAAACAAACAACCCAATAAATAAATGGGCTAAGGAGCTGAACAGACACTTCTCAGAAGAAGATATACAATCAATCAACAGATCTATGAAAACATGTTCAACATCTCTAGCAATTAGAGAAATGCAAGTCAAAACTACTCTAAGATTTCATTTCATGCCAGTCAGAATGGCAATTATCAAGAATACAAATAGTAAGTGTTGGCAAGGTTGTGAGGGAAAAGGCACGCTCATACATTGCTGGTGGGACTGCAAATTGGTACAAGCAATCTGGAAAGCAGTCTGGATATTCCTTAGAAAACGTGGTATGGAGCCACCATTTGACCCAGCTATCCCACTCCTCTTTCTATACCCAAAGGACTTAAAAACAGCATACTACAGTGATGCAGCCACTTCAAGGTTTATAGCAGCTCAATTCACAATAGCTAAACTGTGAAACCAACCAAGATGCCCTTGGATAGATGAATGGATAAGAAAACTGTGGTATATATACATAATGGAATATTACTCAGCAATAAAAGAGAATAAAAGTATGGCATTGGCAGGTAAATGGATGGAGTTGGAGAATATCATGCTAAGCTAAGTAAGCAAATCCCAAAAACCAAAGGCCAAATGTTCTACCTGATAAGTGGATGCTGATCCATAATGGGGGAAGGGACATGGAAAGAATGGAGGAAGTTTGGTCAAAGGAGAGGAAGGGGGGAGGGGGCATGGGGACAGTAAAGATAGTGGAATGAGATGGACATTATAGCCCTAGCTTCACGTATGACTACACATATGATGTGACTCTACATCACGTACAGCCAGAGAAATGAAAAGTTGTGCTCCATCTATATACAATGAATCAAAATGCATTCTGCTATTATATATATCTAAGTAGAATAAATAAATAAAACAAGATATATTTAAATGCTAAGTAATCTGATAATGAAATAGAAACGCTTGTTAGTTGTAGTTTGATGTTGTGCCTCGTGGGGCTGCTTGATGGGTTAGGGTCCCAAGAGATGAAAAGGGGTCCTTGGGGAAGACAAAGTGGGGCCTCATGGGATGAGGTTTTGGGGTGATGGTCTGTGGAGTCACTTCACCCAGACTCTGGGGGCTGGTAAGACTGCTTCTGCTGTAGTGATATGCAGAGCCCGTTTATTGCAGGAAGTGCAACAGTTTATATATGATCCTCAGACCAATCATGGCCCTGAAGTTACAAACAGTGGGGTACCGCTGTCAGGTGGTGCAGTCCATCAGCATAGAATGGGGAAAGAGGGAATGGAGGTGTTGAAGGTCAGAGAGTGCTCCTATAGTTAGTATATTCAAATTTGTTTTATAACTATTTCCAATCCAATATATTTTAAATATCTGTAATAAAATTTAAACATAAATAAAAAGAAACCGGTGTCCTGAATCCAATGCTTAATTCAAGTTCCTTTCTAGTTCATATTATAGGATACAGCAATACTATTGAGATTAGACTTTTGATATTTTATCATTTCAAAGATAAAATATACTCATTATGTTTATTGATTTATAAACTTTTATAACTTATAATCAGTGACAGTGGAAATGTAGTTACAGGACATTTCTGAGCTTAATACACAATGTAATAAGGATAAACTCCCACAAACAAAAGAACAATAAAACTACATTTGAGGTTTTATAGAGTTGTTAAGATCTTTCAAGTTATGCATCATTCTACTGTGTACCCAGCAACCACTCGTGTATAACTGGAAACATTTGAATTTTGATGTTATGGTATGTAAAATTTTACTTGATCATTTCATTTTAAAGTTTTCACAACAAAGCCTTATAAATCTCTTTAAAATACAACAGTTCTTTAAGACTTCTAACTTATTTGCCCAATCTCCAAAAAATATACCTTATTGGTTTATGTAATTGATCTATTAATTATTATTGTACTCACTATATTCAAAACAATACTGGGGTGATGGCATTATTCTCATTTTATATTAGAAAACTTAGGCTTAGCAAAAATAATATTTCTAAATTTTTAGTCTTGTATGTAAAAGCTGTGTTACAAGCACAGATCTGATTCTCTAGAGCCCACTTTCCTTCCAGCACACAACACAATGTAAAATATTTAAAGCCATGTGTAAGACTCCTGTGATTATTATAAAGACATCGTCTCTTCAAATAATAATATCAAATACACTATTCTTTACTCTGATCAACTTTCTGAAGTGTACATTTTATGGATAAGCAGGCAGCATAAGGTAGAGAATAGAAATGATACTAACTCTCTGGAATGTGCATTTCAATGAAAATGTTAAGATGATATTTTCAGTAAAAAATAATAGAACAGTTTGAGGTGACCTAGAATATGACTTCAAATTATATGAAGGCTAAAATAATCTGATCTCAGAAAATGTAACATTTGAGAAAAGTAAAGTCAAGAATAGTGTGTCATCTAAATATTAGGAAAAAGTTAATACAAATAGATTTAATAGATTTTGTTTATATGAGGTTAATAACTTCTTATTTTATACAACTTCTTCTAGGTTGTTTTCTTAGATTATTATGTCTTTAATATTTTGCATGTGGATTTGCTCACAATAAAATGTGTTCAAAAATGTAGTTGGGGGCTGGGATTATGGCGCAGTGGTAGCGTGCTCGCATAGCACGCATAAGGCACTGGGTTCCATCCTCAGCACCACATAAAAATAAAATAAAGATATTCTGTCACCTACAACTAAAAAATAAACATTAAAAAAATGTAGTTGTAAGGTTAAATAGTCAAAGTTAGCCCTCTATTTATAGTGATATTCCATGAAAGAAAGGGTACTAGAACTGAAAATTCTGATCAAAACTTCAAATGTTTATCTTATTTTTTTCTCCAAAAAAAATAGTTGTAGTGAATTCTCCCAATTGTTCGGAAAATCACAAGTAATCCATAATCACAGTTTAGATAACTTGCAATGTCCCAAGGCAAACCTACACATTTAATATTCATTTATTCTACAAATGATCATACAGTCCTTCTCAGTACATGGCCACATACTGCACTCTCACATTCTTCACTTAATCCATCCTGAACTTGAACCTCTTAATTTCTTTTTAGGTTGCCTGTTCTTTCTAGCTTCCAGGTATCACAAGCTGTTTGCTGCCAGAAACTCTTTTACCACTCTTCTGGGCTAACTTTACATGTTTTTCAGGGATCCACTTGGGTTTTTCCTCCATGAAGCTTTTGTAGACTCCTTTCATTTGTTTGTAGTACACAGAGATATTTCTATTAAAAAGATTTCTAACTCACCTCAGCATTGCAAGAGTTGGTCTACATCTTGACATTTGACTCATTTCTTCTCTTCCAGGGAATGGGAGTTAATATTTCAACTTCATGTATTTGTTGAAATTAAATCCCAATTGTTTCCCAACAGAACACAAGGATGAGCTCTTGGTTTCTCATGGTGTGTGTTGTGGTTGGGGTTGCTAAAATAGAAAATTATATATTAGGATACAATAAGATCTTGAATTCAGGCTAGGTAGCAACTAAAAATTATCATGAAAACTCTTTCTTCTAACACATTTGCTCCCAGTACAGATTGACATTTAATCTCAAAGCACACCGCTTGGTTTAGCTCATAACATCTACATTGGCAGTCCTAATTTTGGCTGCCAAACATGTTTATTTTAGTCAGCTCATCTTATTTTTTCTGCAAAATTTTGTGGTGTCCATTAGAATGGCTCTTGACTTTTGTCCATTTAAACATCCATATGTATGTAATACAATTTATATATCTATTGCTAGTAATAAAGATGGTGAATTCAGCTATTTGCTTAACTTCAGAAAGCTAGAAATCTGGTAGCAACTGTATTAATTACATCCCAGGTTAGTATTACATTGGAGTTTCTAATGAGGTAAAAGAATAGAGATCACCCAAATTTGTCCAAGTCTGTGGAAATGACAAATATCTGCTCATTTTAATTTACCAAGAAAATCCCCTGACTTTCTCTTTACATTGAAAAGCAGATTTATTTCTCTGGTCTAAAAAGCCTGCTCTCTAGGAAAAATAGCCCTATGACATGCTATCTTAGGTATCAAAAGTAGCAAATTCAAGCTTGTGTTGGTATATGCATACATCTGCATTTTTAGCACTTGCAACATGCCCTGAATGATACTGCAGTGTGAAGCTGCATGGCATGATCCCTTCATTTATTCCTGTAGCATCTTGTACTTCCATCATAGAACTTATTTAAACTTAATAAAGGTAAGAACTATAGTGTTGCCCATTTTTGTGTATCCAGTTCCTAAGACAACCTCAGACTCAGTGTAAATACTCAATAAATGCTAAGGGAATGCTAAGGGTATCAATTTAAAAAGACAGGGTGGATTATGGGTACCCTTTTTTACTTATGGACTATGTGTATCCATATTTAAACATATAAACAAAAGTATGTATTTACATACTTACGTAGATTCTTTATATGTATTTGTGTATCCCAAATATCATTAATGCAATCAAAATCATAGCAATTTAAGAATTATATGACTCTCACTCTAATGATAAATCCAAAACCCAGTTGACTTTCTTGCTCATTTACCCGTTAACAAAATATATACTAAGAGAGAAATCTAGGAAGGTTTTGTAAGCTGTTCAATAATACATTTCTGCATTTTCAGCTGGCTGAAAACAGCAACAAATAGATACTTTTCAATTTAATTTTAAATGAAAAGGCAACCTAAAAAGAGAAATCCATAGCAGAGACCATAGTCAGAATGCCCTGGCATCAAGTATCTCAAGATTCAATCAAGGACAGATTAAATACCCTGCTGAGTCATAATTCAGTGATAAACCATTATATTACATATTTCTTCCTAAAGCATTGTTGAATAGAATGTTGTTGTATGGGGTCCAATTTTAGAAGTAAAAGATTGAAAGGTCATTTAGTCCTTCCTGAAATGACCTGAAAACTTTCTTCTTTACAATATAGTATATAGAGTTTTCTCCAATCAGTTCCTTAGTATTACATGTTTTGTTCAAATTTTCACTGAAATCAATTTCAGTGAATTTGGATCCCCATTTCTCTTATAGTAGGAATCAAAAAATTTAATGTTTTGGACCCCAGGTGAGCTGCCATCCCACCCCACTACATCACCAAGCTCATCCACTTTTCTTCTCCTTGATCACCTTTATATCTCCTTGTTTTTACAGGTCAGGGAGCCTCCCAATCTGAGGCCTTTGCAATGGCTGTCCTGTCATCCCAGGCCACTCTTCCCTCAAATACCAACAAGGACTGTCACACTCATACCAATTTTGGATCTTCCCTTAAATGCCTGCTTCTTAGCACTGCGCTCCTTCCCTAATATTGGAAACTGATTCAGCACTCATCATCCCTCACTCAGCTATGCATTGTTCATAGTACTGAACTCTTTCTTACATACTTATGAAGTAAGTTACTATCTTTAGTGTGGTTTTTCCTCACTATTGTCTAGGTCCCATGAGGGAAGATGATTTTCCTCCCTATCTCTAGCACCTAGAATAGTCAGTGCCTGGTATATGTTAGGTTCACAGGAAATTTTTGCCAAAAAAAAAAAAATGCAAAAATTACGTATATGTAGTTCTTATAAGCACTTAACGATATTAAATAGTTTATTGAAATGTTTAATTTTTAGACAACCAGAATTTCATATATAGCACAACTGCAGTTATCTAAAGAGAAATTTAAAGAGCAACCAAGCAAAATCCCTTGAATGGTAGTTTTAAACATGAAGAATAAAAATGGAAAATTATGCACACAACAATAAAACTCAGAAACTAAATATATGATGGATCTGTGGGTAATTTTTTCTTCCTTTTTAACTTTGTGCATTATCTATTTATTTTAAAAATATTACTTTCTCATTAACAAACAAGTAGGAGAAAAAACTAACCTCATATATCAAATTTTAAAAATATTCTCTCTGCAAACTAAGACTAGAGGTTTTCCAATGGCTTTCTTTGATCAACCCCAAACTAGAATATACACTCTGTTTTTCCTTCCTTTCCCTCCTTCCCCTCCCCTTCCCTCCCCTTCCTTCTCCTTCTTTTTTGGTTTATTTTTCAGTTAGGTGGAACATTGGCATCTTCACACACTTACCTGAGGATCTCTCTTTTCTGAAGTTGGTTGTTTTGTTGAGCTCTCCTCTTCTGTAATTTTAATGGGAGGAATTCATTAGACTGGAGGGATAATTTTAACCACATTTTTTTGTATAAAGGAGTGTTTTAGTCAGCTATTTTGTTTCTGTGACTAAAGGACCTGACCAGCACAACTGCAGAGGCAAAGTTTAAGGGCTCATGGTTTCAGAGTTCTCAATCCATAGACAGCCAGCTCCATTCCTTGGGGTTCTGCGTGAGGCTAAACATCAAGGCAGAAGAGTGTGGCAGAGAGAAGCAACTCACATGATGATCAGATAGCAGAGACTCCACATCACAGATACAAATACATACCCCAAAGCGACTTCTCTGATGCCCCACCCTCTTTAGCCACACCCCACCTGCCTTCAGTTCCCAATCAATCCCAACAGGTGGTTAATTCACTGATTGAGTTAAAGCTCTTGAAACCCAATCATTTCTTTTCTAAACCTTCTTGCACTGTTTCACATGTGAGCTTTTGGGGGTCAACTCACATCTAAACCATAACAAGGAGCTTTTAAACTAGAAACTATTCTTTTACTTATAACATCAAAGTTCATCCTACAAAAGCAAGTGATGCCCAATTGAATAGTGGAACAATTCGATGCTTTTGCTATCAGTGGGTGTTCAGTGCTGTTAGAATGGAGCAAATGCATCATTCACACAAGAATTTTACATTAGTTTGACTTTTTTTTTACTTTAACCAAAAATGTAGGGAAGAGTTTATATTAAAAGAAGAAGAAGGAGAAGAAGAAGAAGAAGAGAAGGAGGAGGAGGAGGAGGAGGAAGGAGAAGAAGACCTACATCCCATAGAGGCAACCTGGAATCTCTGAATCCTAAGTCCAAAGGAAATGATTATGCCTCCATTTCTTAACTGAAGCATTACCTATTTGATTCGCATAAAATAACTCCCACCTTCCCCTCTTTTCCCATATTTGGTATTTAAATTATTGTTTGAATTTTGTATTAGTTAGATTTCTAAACGTAACCAAAAGATTTTAGCCTACATTTTCTATTCCATGTACTATCAGAAACATTCATGTATTTTTAGTTAAAACTTCTAAGGAATTCACTATTTTTACATTTTGTCCAAATTTTAAAAAAGCTTTGTTTTGGGTACCTGCATTAATTCTCCATCTACTTTTGTTTTATAATATCTTCTGAAATTTCAGTTTTCATTGTGCTTTTCAGAATATAAATGCTTTTAAATTAGTTGAATGTAGTGACATAACTTTCCAGTTCCTGTAGTGATCCTTGTTTCAAATAATCATTCATTGACATTTTCATATTCTTCTTGTGAAACACAACCAGGAGCAGTTCTTTCTGGAAGGGTACATGAGTGATCGGGTTTTATATCTGAAAATGCACTTATTTTGATCCATTCTTGAATAATGATGTAGTTTTATTGATTCCTAGAAATATTAGTTATTTCTTCTCAGCATTTTGAAGATATTAGTACTTTTATTACTTTATATTCTGGCAATCATTTTTGCTGATGAGAAGGCTTTTTTTTTTTTTTTTTTTTTTGGTAATTTGTCACCTCTCCTGATAGATTTTAATATTTTTAAGATGTTCCTCTTTTTTACAGATGTTCTACAGTTTTGTCAGACAACATCCAGATAGATTTATTTCTGTCTTACTCAGGACCTATGCACATTATCTATGTCCAGTTCTTTCAAAGCTTGCCATGTTCTCTCAGTATTTCTTCCTAACACTTTTTCTCAGTTCTCTTCTTCTGGATTTCCTGTTGGACATATCTCGGGAATTCTCAGTCTGTTCCCACATTTTGACTTGTTTTGTTTTTAAAGAGCTTTTGATATTGTTTCACTCTTAGCTTAGTCTCTGTTACAATCTGGATGAAATCCTTGGAGCTAGTTTCTGAATCATGAATTCTTCATCTCTGACTAGATATGATTTTCTTCTCTTGAGGCTTTTAAGCCTCCTTTAAAACAAATTTGTGCCTTTTTAATTAGTTCTTTTGTGTCTCTTATTGTTTTAAAATTTTTAAATAAATCTTTTAATTAATTTATAATTGTTTTTGTTTCAGAATTTCTTAGGGAGTCTTTTTTATTTGAGTAGATAAAATTCAGCCCTTTACCTTTGTATTATCAACAAATTTTTCACATTGCTTTTTTATTTTAATTTTTTTTACATTGAACTCACTTCCCAGAATCAGATTTTATTTTTGTTGAAGGTCTTTTTTTGGCATTAATTTTTAATAACCTTTACTGGCCTTTCTTGATTGGGAGTTTGTTCTGTTCTTTCTCATTTCCCTGTCTCTTTCTTCCACTGAGTCATCTCTCTTTGAAGATTTGAGTGGACTACACACTGCTCCCTGGCTGGTTTCTTCAGGCCAGAATATGATCTGTGATGAAAGTGAGTTACTCCCAGGCTACAGAGCAATTATAAATATTTCAAATCCAGACACTTGAACTAATGGGTGGCTTGACCCAGGCCTTGGATACAAGGTTGAATTTCCTTCTCTGTCTTATTAGAAGTCCAAATCAGTTTTTACAGGCCCCCGTCAGTGACCCATGACAGCTTTTTTCTGTTTGCATTCAGTTCGGGGGAGCCCTACTCTAGTCTCTGATCTCAAGTCAACATCTCCTCTAGTGTCTTTACCCTTGGACCCATTTCTCAGCTAAGAGATCCAGTATTCAACATGCCACAGTCTCTGTCCCATAAAGTCAGTCCTACTTCTTTTCTGGTTCAGATTCACAGTGAGTTTTTCTTTGCTTTTGAATGCAGCTTTTAATGTTTTAAAATGTTGCCACTTTCTGTGCATCATTAATCAGACTCTGATAATTAGAGAAGATTGTCAGAGAGAATCAGTGTTATAGATAAAGCAGGCATGTCGCTGAGTTAGTAGAAATACAATGGTTTGTTAATATATTTATTAAAAAAAAAAAACAACACCATTTGTAAAGTGTAAAAAAGCAAAAAGGTCAGGCTGGGGTTTTAGCTCAGTGGTAGAGCGCTTGCCTCACATGCATGAGGCACTGGATTCGATCCTCAGTACCGCATAAAAATAAAGATATTTGTATCCATCTATTAAAAAGAAGAAGGTCAGGTCCACTGTCCCCTTAAATAGTAATTCTTCAGTGACTTGAAGACCTCCCACTAGGTTCCACTTCAAGGTTCCAGCACCCCCCATAGCATCAAGTTGGAGACCACACTTTTAACACATGGGGCTTTGGAAAACATTCGACATGCAAACTATAGCACTAATACAGGGGGTAAATTGCATAACAGTAAAAGTACATAGCAATCATAGGTGGAGAAGCATGTCATTTAGAAGCAGAATGTGAGATAATGAAAGGAAGAATGTGTGGGTTATTAAGAAGGTCTTATACTGGCCCTGCAGTCTTGGAAGTTCGGTGAACCATACCACCTCTTTTGTCTCTCAATAATTTTCTTGAGTCACTTGATACCACTAGTCTTCACTCTGATTTCACAATAAAATCACCTAGTGACATTTTAGAAAATATTGATGCCCAGGACTAATTTCTAGAGATTCTGATTTAATTTTTGTTGTAGGGTATGATCATATGGTTTTAAAATTTCTATTTATTTAAACTGATATAAAAAAGATAAATATTATACATATTTATGGGATGCTATGTGATGATGCCATACATGTATATATTGTATGTTTAAGTCAGAGTAAACACGTTTATTTCCTCAAATATTTATCACATATTTATAGGGAAAACATTCAAAGTCCTTTATTTTGAATGATCTTTTGAAACATATAGTACTAAGTTATAAGTAGATAGGAGTAAGAAGTTTTGAGGAGCCATTTGACAGTACAATGACCATAAATAATGATAATGTACTGTATATTCTTAAAGCATCACCAATACTTATAGTACATAGCTAGGACTGAAACACTGCTACAAAGTAAACAAACATCCATGTAATTGTACATTCATATTGTTCAGTGTCTGCCATATTTTGGTTACAAAGCTTAAAAGTAAACTTGAGTAACAATGAAGAAATCCATTGTTACAATAAACTGTATGAATTGGTTTGTGTACTATTTCCTATCACTGATGTAACAAATTACACAAATTTGGTGTCTCAACATAATAATTTTTTGTTATTGTCATGGAGGTCAAAGGTACAAAATGGGTCTTGTTGGATTAAAGTCATAGTGACAGCAAGGCTATGTTCCTTCCAGAATCTCTAAGGAAGAGTGTTTCTTCCTTGATTCTTCCATCTTCTAGAGGCTTCTAGCATTTTGTGGCTTTTGGCCTCTTCCTCCATCCCCAAATCCAGCAGGGTAGCATCCTTAATCTCTCTGGCTCTGAATCTCCTGGTTCCTTCTTATAAGGGAATCCCTCCTGTGATTACATCAGAATCACTGGACAACCTAGGATAATCTCCCTGTATCACTATACTTAATTTGATCACATCTGCAAAATCTGCTTGGTCATATAAAGTAACATTCACAGATTCTGAGGATGAAGACAGAGACATGTTTGGAGGTGATGCTTTATTTTGTCTACCACGATTTGGTGTATGTGTGATGATAGCAACTTGATTAAATTACTCTCAACATCCTGAAGTGATTTGCACTTAAATATTGATCTTTTCCCAGACTAGCAATTTGGGGCATGATGTTCTCTGGAGACACTGGGCAGCAACAAAGCCATAGCACCCCAGCTCCCAGTCAGCCCTGTGATCAGTTGGGTGTAAGTAACTGGTACCCTGCAGGGTATGGTGTTTATAAACTATTGTATTCACTAGGTTAGGTGCATAAAATGCACATTCGATTTGTGATCTTTTCAACTTGTAATGGGTTTGTCAGGATATATCCCCATTGTAGGCTGAGGAACAATAGAGTATAGTCAGGTACACTTTTAATCACAGAATTTATCCTTCACAATCTTGGGAAAATTCTGATATTTTAATTCCTTTCTGCTTTCAATATTTCTTTTTTCTATTCCTTTTTATTTTTCTGAACGCTTAAATCAGTGAAATGTTGGACTCCTAGGTTATTGGCTTCTTTCTTATTTCCTATAATTTCTGTCTCTTTGTCTTTCTGTGTTTCTCTGGGAATATCATTAGTTTATATTCAGATCTTTCATTTTTTTAATAATTGTTAATCTATGTATCTTTTTTCATACTCTGTAATTACCTTCTTTTTATAATGTCTTGGGTTTCATACTTGTTTCATGGATGACATATTTGTTTAAATATTTTTAAGGATGTTAGATGTGATATTCAGAGTCTATGATAAGTTAGGAATCTTGCATGACCATACAAATGAGCTCACTTCTATCTTCATGGAGAAGATGTTGCTATAAAAATAATAACAATAATAATAATAAGAGTGAAAGCCAGTGGCTGAACTCAAGGATGTGATTAATGCAATAGCTGGTTTAAGTCCTGATCCCCCTTGGACCAATAAGAGCTTGGGCACTGGCAGCCAGGTAATGGAGCACACATCGAGGATCAGCACATCTGTGTGCATTAAATTCTTCACTGTGCCTTGAATGCTTTGTTGACTCCTTATACTTGTGTTCCTCTTTGCCTGTCTGTCCCTCTTAGGTGTGCCTGGTTTACAATTCCTAATGATGCTTCATCAGAAAGATTAAAGAAATTCATAGTTAGTCTGAGTTACTTGTGTCATGGGGTAATAGGATTATTTTCTCCTAAGTCTCACCTCTTAGTAAAAATTCCATCTGGGACTCTCTGCAGAAGAGGGCTGACCAAGTTATCTCAAGTAAGGACTTAATTCATAGTATCCCTTGAGATGGGGACTAGAAGAGCTTCAGTGCCCATATTCACCATTGAAGACCTAGTTTTCAGCAGATATTTTGGGTCATTTGTTTAGAGCAGACCTATTTTCTACTGAAAGGTAAATGTTAGTTATCCATGGAGCTATGGGTGTATCTGATCCTTATTCGATTTTTAAATTATTCCTTTGTGTCCATTCCTGAAGATTGGACCAGTCTTCTCTAGTAAGGCTTCCTCTGAGCTCAGGTTTTGCCAATAACTCCATACAGAGAACACTGCAGACTTCTCTGCATTTCTCCGATAGCCTATTCTCTTCTGTAGCTTTTCCATTTCATCCATTTATCCCTGCTCATCTGCTTCTGTCTTTCAGAAATTTGCTAAAATCTCTTATTTCTGATCCTCCCCTCAAAATCCCTTCATTTCTTTTTTGTACTTGTATGCCTTTATCTGGACAGGAGGAAGATCCTCAAGAAAATCCAGAGGAAACATGTGTCCAGTCCAGTAGGCCACATCTTCATTACTATTACTTTATTAATGTCAATGATGAAAGATACCCCAAATTAAAAACTTTAGTTGTTTAGTTGTATAATTAAACTCTGTTTAATTACATGTAACTATTAGTAGGTTTATTGGTTAACAATATCTCTAACCTAACAAAAATATTGTCTTTTATCTATAGAAAGGTAAAAGTATCCATACATAAGAATAATTTGAAGATTTTTCAGTTGTGGTAATAATTGTGTAAAAATCTACCTGACCTCTCTTGCTTGTCCTCCCTTTGACCAGTGGCACTGATATTCTGAGTCAGCTGAAAGATCTCTCATCAGGAAAGGAGCACAATGACCTATTGGGTCAGGGGAGAGAACTGTTTATTTCTTCTGCCTTACGAGGTCACTATTGAAATGCAGCAACAAATTGAGCACAAATAGATTAAGACTGAAAGTTTATCATTTTTCCACCCTAATTACTCTCTACATTAAAATCTATTTTCAAGCATATATAATGTAACTATAAGGAGCAGTAGATCTTGAATCAAGCAGATTTGTGTCTAAATCTTTCCACCAGGTATCACATCTGAAATCATGGTAAATTTTGTAACATCTCTGAGTATCTGTTTCCTCATCTGACATATGGGATTGATATAGAATTCCTTTCATAGGGTTCTTGGGAAGAGTTATTTAGTACATAGCATGCTGCAAAAGTGTTAAGAGATTTTCAATAAGAAATTATTTCCAATGTTTCTAAAGTATTGAATGAAATGGGATAAAATGGTGTTTTTCCTTTAGCTGCAGCAAAAGACTTCATTCAAATGCATATATCATTCCAAGGATCAGTTTCAGTTTTGTGATTTTGTGCATACACACATGCACGCACACGCGTGCACACACACACATGCGGGCATACATACTCATTTCTTCTAAATTCTGTTTACAAAGTTACTTGGCATTCAAAATTTTATAATATAGTTTTTAAAAAGTGCATAAAAATAAATTTTGAAAGAAAGTGTACCTGGGGGCTCTTCATGAAAATACATTGTACTATAAATTATTTTAATTCATTTTCCCCAATATATTTAAATCTATCTGTGGTATGTGATATAGATACATACCCATGCATTTACACATAATTTATAAGCTTAATTTAAGATATGCATATGTACATATACACACATGCCAATGTATTATTCTGCATATGTGTATATGATGAAATAATATAAAAGTGAGCTCACAAATATTTAAAACACAGAATGGCAAACACAAGGAGCTCATTCTGTCTATTGTGCATTCATATTTCTCCCACCTACAAAGCTTAGACTTTCCAACCTTGTAAATATCTGACAAAGAAAAAAATTCCTTACTCAGCCTATACACACTGAGTCAGGCTTCCCCTAGCTTTTTTGAGACAAGAGGCACAGTCCAAGACTAGAACATGTCTGAGCCACACCTCAAAGGACTGGTCATGCTGCGTCTATCTTTCCTTCTGAGCAGCCATTTATAACTCAATTTCCTCTCAGGAAACTTCTTATGATTGTTGTGGTCATTGCTGTTGAAGTTTTCTGCTTTTAGGTTTCTTCAACAGTTATCCCCGGATAATCTTCTCCCCTTAGTAATTTCTCCTATTTGTGAACACACAGAGAAACAATGACATCAATTATGGCTCATAAGCATTAATGATACACCTGTACTAAAGAGAGAAGTAAAGCTTCAAATTGTGAAGTGAAATTAGACACAGGCAAGCCAGTGCCATGCATCGTGAGAGCCCTTGAGTGTACACAGGAGTCCCCTTCAGAATTTCCACAACAGTCTCCTCCTACACCCTCATCCTCCTCTAATTAAACCTGCTTTCTTCAAGCACCAGCATTTCAGAAATAGTCCTTTTCAATTTTATTGTTTTCCTGGGTTGTTTGATTACTAGTTTTAAAACACCCACAATTTTCATAGGCTTTTTCTGAAAATGTAAAACAATGTTTCAACAACACTGTGTGTTGTAGGAGGATTGGCCAGAGATCATAGTTACAGTTATAATATTGTTGCAGGAGAAAAACGTATTCTGAGTTCCACATAAGTGAATTACAAATGAACTTTAGAATAAAAACCCAAGCTGATTGAGGGGACTGCCCATATACAAGGTTTGCAAACCCATTGAGGCTTATTCCACTAGACATAAAGCCTACAACTTCACATGTAAATAACCCTATTTATTCATCAGCCCAAACAATTTTTCAGCAAGTATCTCTTCACTTTGAGAAGTTCATTTATTTTCCTTCATGTGGTAAAAATTGTTACTCAAACTGGTCACTTAACCCATAAGATCACATGAATGCTAATAAAAATAGTGAAAAGCAGCACAGAGAATGTAAGAACAGCTAAGTTAAAAAGTACATATGTATTTGGCCACTTCTGGAAAGTCTGAGAATATTTTAGAAAATCAGGAATTGAAACATTCCTAAGGCACTAGAAAAATTTTCACAGAATACTAATAAGACCTTGTGTGATTCTTGAGAGAAACCTGTGACAGCAACCTTTAATGATGTCCCAGTCCCTCTTTTTTTACCTGAGAGTCCAGACATTTGAAAAAAGAAAAAAAAGTAAAAACAAGGTTTTTAGATTTTTTTGACACTAGTATAATAAGTACTCTCATTTGGTCAACTGATTATAGTAGTGTCACCTATTTGTATCATTTTAGATATATTTTGATACAGAAAAAATAAATGCTAGAAACTATCATTATTTGTAACTTGAGCATCCTGCTGGAAAATGTCACTTGAATCTTGCTTGAATTATATTTCCTATGTGAAAATGAAACAGTCAGACAAGTTCCTCTGAATCTATAGTGTACGTCTATGTCAACACTCATAGAGACAGGAAAAATTTATTTCTTTGTATTTTCATATGTGAAAAGCAGCAACCTGACTGATTTTTTTCTGGTTTTATCCTGGAAGAAATTATGCTTCTCCCCGCCATCTCCCAATTATGTTGCTGGCCTCAAAGGTCAATGAACACATTCATGTAGAACAACATAGATGACTATAGGGAACTGGCTCTTTCTTACCATAATAAGGGCTTGCATATTTTGGCCAGGAGAAATTTGCACAAGGACATATTCTTCTACAGGTAATAGTAAGCAAATTCCTTAGGTTCAAAGGGGAATTCAGTGAAAATATGGTCTAGCGGAACAATGCTATCTGGCAAGGCTTACCTGGTAGCACTGTTTGTGTTTGGTGGCAGACTTATACAATTGCTTTTGCCACCTATGTGCTTCTCAAATACTGCCATTGGGAGATTAGTTTCCTTTGCTTCAGGTATGAATCCTGCAGAGGCTGATAGATACAATGTGGAAAGGTGTCACTAGATGTGGAAGAGATAAATGTCAATTTGATCATGACAGAACAGGAACATTAATGGGTAACTTTATTTGTCTCTTTGAAGCATATCAATATTGTACAAGCAGTTGAGAATGTAAAAAACTTTGACTTTGCCTTAGAGAATGTGGTTGCTCATAAAATATGCTTCCATTAACATAATGCTGCAGTTCTCAGTCTTCTAAACAGGAATGAAGAAAAATTCAGTTTCATTTTTAAAATGTTTTCTACTCATGTTAGTTTTTCATTCTACATGCTCTTTGAAGGATCTGGGGGACTAGATTTCTACTCCCTATGCTATTTGCTAAGTGGGAAATAACTCACATGATCTTACAGAGGAGGAAAAGTAAAAGAGCACAAAAATTAAAATGGAGCTCTGGATTCAAGCCCAACCACACCCATATTCTGTCTACTCTTAGTTACATTAACTCTGATCTCTAAATTTCCCATCTGCCATCCAGAGTGATAATAAATCTTTACTTAAAGACATCTTTGTAAATAAAAAATACAATGATTTATAGGAGAGCAATTTATAAACTTTTACCACTAATAGCATTAACTGATTTAAGATTGTCTAAATTGAATGCAGAGTTCAAAATAGTTTCTTAGAATTTTTATGTAGGGTCATGTCCAAGTATAAGTGACTCAAGCATTATTATTATGCTTTGCAAAAGAATCTTATGAGGAAAACGTGACCTAAATATTAAATTCTAATCCTTTCCAAATTCTACTTTGAAAATAATGCTAACATATAAATAATGATTCAGGTATTCCAACTCACAAGAATGAAACAAAGATGAAAAATCAGTTTATAAATACAGATGCAAGCAACCTCTCCTTGCATCTACTTATGCAATTACTTATTTTACAATTAGATTTTCGTTTGCAGAAATTCATTGCTCTTTACTGGTGTTTTACTTAGTGAGGAATAGTTAAATGAAAAATGGAGCATAATACTCTCACTCTTTTCATGAAGTAAATTTTATCTTAATGTGGTAGGAAAAAGAAAAAAAAAACTTGCTTTGCCCTAGTCCCTTAGAGGACTATGATCATTACCATCCTGCAAATATATTTAGCTTATTAAGTTAGGAAAGGTGATAGATTTAGAACTAGCAGGAATATGATTGATTTAATAGTCAGGGAAAGAAAATATAATAAATACTCTTCTAAACTATTCTATTGCTTCTGCATTTATACTAGACATCTGAGATTCCAGAAATATTAGAAAAACCCTGTAACAAGGATCCAGCAAGAGAAAGACTCTAACTTAAAACAGAAAGGAAATCACAGAGGGGGACAAGGCTGAAATTAGTGTTGCTTAGAGAGGGGAACTGGCACCCACAACATGAGTAAAAGTGATTAGGTTAACATCCTGTCCTGTGTCTTGACAGTTTTCTTTTTGTTTTTGATGAAATCAAGCCACTTTCCTAGCCGTCCTATATCATCATCACAGGCTTCATTAGAACCATAAAGCACAAACTGCTGGGGATGTCTTTTCTGCCCAAAGAGCTCTTTACTCGGGGACTTCAGCTCCTGCTGCAGAGTCCCTGCATATTGAAGCATTGTGGTCTCCAAAAGAACTAGCTCGTTTTATGTGTTCACATTCTGAGTCCTACATGGTTCTAATTTCACTGCAGATGGCTTGAAGCTATCAGGGATAAATACAAGGGTTAAAGAAATCGGTTGTCACTGTAACTGAACTGCAGAAAAACAGTCTGAAGTCTTCTTTGTTAGTGTAGCCTTCAGATTTCTCTACTCTGTGTGCAAATTTGGTCTGCCTTATGGGCATATAGGGGAGCTCCTTCCCTCTCTGTGTTTTGTTTTGCTTTAGTTTGTGTCATTTTTTCTTGACACGGAAATTTCTGTGTCCTGAAGAAATGCTTTCACCTGTGGGTGAGGTAAACACATTGTACACTGTTTTGCCAAAAGAGGGCAATGTTGCTGTTCAGAATCTCCTCGTGCCCATCCTTGGAACCTAGTCTCTAGAACAGTAAATAACCGCCACTGTCTTTCCTTTCACCATATCCAAGTTTCCACATGTCTGTGCACTCTGTAGTTAATCAGGACTTTGTAACTATCTGTCCTACCTATTAACTTCATCCACTCCCAAACTGTTTAAAGGGAATACATTTCTCTCTGTGCATGGCTGGCACACACCAACAAAAAGCTGTCTCTGAAATTCTCGGTTCTTTTCCTTTTGACAGTGACAGGAAAGAAAAGAGGTGACAGGCTTTAGGAAATGTTGATAGGTATTTTTACTGTGCCGTAATCCCGAATGTTCAATCAATATATTATCTAATCACGGTCTTCATAGGTAACCAAACTGAAAATGAAAGGGGGGATAAAACTATTCATTTTCAGAGGATTTCCTTCAAAATTATCTATTATCTTTTTAGTTAATAGATGATTCAAAACTAATGTCAAGACATTGATAATAATCTTAATAACTGGCACTCAGTTTCTTTTGAGAGGACTGATCTTAAATGATTTAACCCACTATGAATTCAGGTCTTTATGAAAAAGTTATTTTCTTTAGGAAATTCTAAATTAGTGATCTTCCTTTTCTTTAAAAGGATGTTGGATTCCCCCCTCCCACCCCAGGAAGCTTATTATATTTAACAGGTTATTCATTTTTCATTCCTTTAAAGAATTGTAATCCAGTTGTTTTCAGGAAAGCATGAAATAGATTTTCAATAGAAGATTTGTTTGAGTAGCAGATTCCTGGGATTTCTTTTCTCCCTTCCTCCCTTCCTCCCTTTCTCTTTCTCTCTCTCTCTCTTTTTCTTTCTTTTCTTTTCTTTTCTTTCTTTCTTTCTTTCTTTCTTTCTTTCTTTCTCTTTCTTTCTTTCTTTCTTTTTGTGTGTTAAAGACAAAATGATCAGTCTGTACAGCGTTTTTGCTCTCTGAAGGAATTGGCAATATAGCTGAACTACAGTAGAATTGCTCCCAGAGCAAACTGCTCTTGCATTTAACAAATCTACTAGCTCATTTCTCATATAAATATAGGTCTATGTGTGTATTTATTCATATGTGTGTGTACCTACAAATATATTTGTGTTAACACCATCACTATTCTTATCTTTGTTTTTTTTTTTTGTTTGTAGTACAGACTCATATTTAAAGTTCATTAAGCAATTGTAGACATTTATTCTTGAGCATTAAATGTTACTGATATCATTTCCTAGGCTCTGCAACTAGGTGTTTTATCAGAATCAACAGTCTGAAAATGCAAAGCTTACAGTTGTTAAAATTAAAAACACACTGAGAACTGGGTGTGGAGTAGCAAATTCTTGAACTAAGGGATGGTCTTAGCTGGGCCTCTTTTTTTTTTTTCTCAATCTCTGAAGTGCTTCATGTTCCCATATTTAACTGGGCTTGAAAGATTTAAGTAGAATCTACTATCCCAGGGACATCAATAAAACCCATAGAAAGCTGTGTCTGCTGTAGGTGGTTCCTGGAAATCCTTATTTAACATTGACTTAGTTTACTGTGGCTCGGCTTTTTCATTTCTTCTGAGTTAAAGCTCGCCATCTCATTTCTGCTTCCTGCTCCTACAACTGTCAGGATATGTACATGAGAAAGTCTATGTTATTAAAAGAATAATAACCATATTGCAGGTTTCTGAACCCAAGATTGTATTTTCTTTCTCAAATATTCATTAAAAAATATAGATTGTATTTTATTGAAAGTGCTCTTTAATGAATAGTATTCCTGTTTGCGTATAAGAAGGAGCTTCCACTGCCATTCCCTGACAGTAATTGTGGTCTGAATTGAGAACATACAGCAACGGAGTGCAGTTAATGGCCACCCTGTGGATTGAGTGCTCCAATTTTGTCATATCTGGCTACTTCTTAAAATGCAGAAATTAGTTAGGCTAGGAAAGAGTTAATTATGTTCTTGTATCAGGAAACCCTCAATGAGTAGTCAGAGAGAGGAATTCTTTGTCTTTAATGCAAAACAGAAATTTCAAAGCCCCTAGCAGATGATAGTATATAAATAGTAACTGAGCATCTAGTTTGTGTGGGGAGGTGGGGCATAAGAACAAGGGAAAACCCTTCAGTAAGTGAGCCTGCAATGCTAGGGAGAACTAAATGAATCTGTGATACCTTTTAATTTCTATAGAATTAAAATAAGTAACAGGATGAAGCACCTTTTTAGCCAAACAAAAGCTTTCTACTTCTCTATTTGATGACATCTCTTATCATCTGATAATTTACTAGCATGTATGGAAGCGTGTCTAACTTAAGTAACAGGTTATTTGTGTAAATGTGGCCTAGTCCAAAAGATGGTATGTTTTATAAGATTTGGAGAAATAGGAAGCTATAGGATTAAATCATTAAATCTTCTCAGTTGTTATTATTAAAAGTCTGTGTGTGAACATGCACACACTCACACATTTGTAGTGATTTGGGTAATATCCTCACTATAGGGAATTTGCTCTGAAAATCAAAAGGTTACCAAAAGCAAGAATGGATATTTGTTACACCTATCCAGGCTTGGCAAAAAGAAAATAATATGATATTCTTGGAAAGGGGGGAAATCCTTTAGAGGTAGAGTACTTTATCAAATTCTTCAGCGAATATTTAAGGTTGGACACTCATCAATTAGCCTTGTCACTTTGCCACTTCCACTTAACCTGAAAGTACACCTGTAAAAGTAGCTCTGGTTTCTGATGATAGTCCAAATCCAATTTGGTGACCAAGGATTTATACCTCTTCTCACTGATGCTGATTTTTGCAAAATTATAGTGCTCAGTAGTGTCTTTTGAAAAACCAGAAAGTATAAAAAAAAGTATCAAGAGCCCTGCTATTATGACAATGCAAGAAATTCAGTCAAAAACATTTCTATACTTTTCTAAACAATCAACTGGCTAATTTATGCTCTGATCTGTATTTTTTCCCCTGTTAGAATCCACCAGTTTGACAATCATAGTCTAAATTTTCATGTTCGATTCAGGAACTAATCTCGGCATTGACATAGTTGTCCTTTCCAGACATCACAGATAACACGAATATTCATGTTTGAATTGACAAGTTAGAGGAATGCAGGCAATTTTTATTATGATTATAAGCTTGTTGCTTAAAGCTTCAAATATTTTTCAAACATTTGTTTTTCCTTACCTCACCTACTTTTGGATCTCTGAGTTTTATATGTAAATGAATAGAATTCTAAAAAATCACTTAGCACTGCAGAGTCAATGTGGAACAAATTAGATTGTATTCTTATATATCAAATGCATAATGTCCAGCTAAGTCCTGATCCCCCAATCCACAGGGTTGAGAGAAAAGCATAAGGAATATCACATTATCATGTTTGTGTCAATCATGCTGAAAACTTGAAAACTCTTATTTGGATCTTTCATTGAATCAAGTGAGACACATCAGTGTTTTCTGGATTGGAAATGAATTGGCAGATAAAAAGACCTTACCAATTTACCATTGGATGATTAAATTAGTGATTAGCACCAGACTAGAATTCAATATTATTGACATTCTTTGAGAGTACCAATCATGATGCAAGTATTAAATGAGATGTGAACATCTTAAAAATGTAATTGTGATAGGTTTGAAATGCTTGGGGTGGGCATGTCAATGCCAATGTTTCCATTTTTGGTCCATGACTTAGGTGTTTGCATATTTTGGTTTTCATTTGAAACAGTACTATTTTTAGAATTGAAACATGGACATTTATACCCTTTCATATATTAGCTAGTGGAGGTGAAATGATTTTGAAGAAAAGGGAATATTCCATATTTAAAACCAACACAGCTTGTAGATTTTCAGAGTTAGGAAAAAGTCATAGCCTAAAGATGTTGTTTACATATGATGTGTTTGTTTATTTAGTTTTTGTTTATTTGTTGCCATCCTGGGGATCAAACCCAGGGCCTCGTGCATGCTAGGTAAACACTTTACTGCTGAGCTATGCTTCCCGCCTCTTAGTATGATTTAGAAAGTAAAATTTAGAGAATGAAATTTCAAAAAGATAACAAAATCCAGAGGAAGAAATATTTATATATATGTATATGTTTATATATGACATTTTTATATGTTTGAAAATATATATACATACTTACAATTTCATTTCAGTTTAGTTTCATAATATCATTAATACTTACGTTTGAAGCTACTTTAAGATTACATATGCATAGTTTATAATGACTTCATCGATGTCAATGTCAATTATAATGCAGGATGCTACAAGCAGTGTAATATAAAAGAGATCATTATTTTCGGAAAGCTTTTTGATGGTGTATACCTGCTAACTCTTCTGTTAGTATTTTGATGTTATAAATGTAACACTGCCCTCAATCAGCCAGTTGTATTCTCAGCCCATACTATCCCTGGAAAATAAATGTCAGTGACATCAGTTCATTGTTATTGTTATTTTAGTTATTTTATTTTTTTATTAACAAATGAATAATAACATGAAATGAAAATGACCACGTTAATTTTTAATTTTATGTATAATGCATTAAAATTTTCAAATTGTAATGAATTTTATATACTCATTCATGAAAGTAGAGCAAACATTGACTTATTGACTTATTGCCAGATCATATTTATGTAGGAAGAAAAATATTCTGGCTGTTAATTAATAAATAAATAAAAATAAAAATCACTTGGCGAGATGTATATATATCAGTACTCCTATTACTCTCTACTCCAGACTTTGTTGTGCAGGTGAACTGAAAGACCTTCTGTGCAGAACATTTGCATTGCAAGCAATAATACTATGGCAGCAGAGATGCCATTTTCCTAAAGAGCCGTCATGAGACATCTGCTCCAAGTGTTGCCTTACTTCCCCGTTTATATGGCTAGAAATTTCCTTTGCAAGATTCTGTACATTAACAACCAGAGAAATGAAAAGTTGTGCCCCATCTGTGTACAATGCATCAAAATGCATTCTGCTATCGTGTATACCTAAGAAGAATAAATAAATAAAGAAACACTAAAAAACATTGCTAAATGATTGGACATTTAAAACATTGCTAAAAACTAGAATGACATTAAACATATGCTCCCAGAATATGCATATACAATATCTTATATTAGAGAATTATATGAGGATACAACTGAAAGTATATAAACTTATGAATATCTTTATTGTCAGCCTTATAAAAAATGAGCACAATGGCACGGTTCCCTATATCTATTAGCTGGTGTGAAAGCTTCCAGGCTATAACTGGAGTTCAGTTCAGAAGAATTTATAAACTGAAAATTCAGTCCCTAGTTCTTTAATTACACCATTATTTAAGTATGAATACAATGCCTAAAATAGAAAAGGGAATGGTCAAGAGTTCATAGGACATAAATGAGGGTCAGGGCTGCTATGTCCCAGCCTTGTCTTGCTGCTGTGGCTCTCTCCACTTTTATCCTTAACATCCATTAACAAAACTTAATGAGTGCTTGCATGTAGAGTACTGCAGCATCTCTGGATAAAAGTTGCCAGTAACATCCCCCTCAGCTAAGTACAAACATATATTACCAATTATTATTTTTAAAATAATAATAACCAAATGGCTGCTCCAGATGGAGTAGAAATCAATTCTAAAATACTATCTTGGATAATGTTTAACCTGAAATACAAGGCTTATATAAAACAATTTAATTGCTAGTCAGTGTGCTAAATAACAGGATCATTGTTAACTATATTCAATAGGAACATATTTATATAGTGCTTTGTAGTTTCTGAAATCTCTTTATTTACATCAACTCTGTCATCTCTCTCAGCATCACATATATTATCCCTTAGAACTTATCCATCTGGGCAACCTAAATCGCCTCCCTTGTTTCCTCAGCTTCTGAAACTGATTCCACAAGCCACAAGCAAAAATCCATCCCATAACTTTCCAGGCTCAACCTATATGTACATTTCGAGTGGGGATTTACTTCTGAGGAAATGTATTTTCCTACCAGGTATGTGGAAGGCAACCATCCACAGGACCCAGGGCCTACCTAACAGGTTCAGTGGGTCCTGGCTAGTGCTAGCACAGGAGCAGGGAAGAGCTCTGTCCTTCAGGAAAGTTGGCCACACAGTTGTAAAGCTGATAGCTTTTGCAGTGAATCAATCATGCTTGTTTTTCATCTAAATAGTGCCCCTTTTTAGCCTTTACCATACAGACAGACCAAAAACTTACATCCAAAAATACATCATTTGTGGCATATGGGAGGAGGACTCACACCTTCTCCTTCCACGCTGGTCTCTGACATCAGCATCTAGCAGGACAGCCAAAGATCCCTGTGGAAATGAGTACTTCCTTGTAAAGTTAGACATCACTTGCTTGAGTTCTGTTGGTTTGCTTGTTTATTTTCATCCTTACATTAAGTGAAACCTGATAACCTATTCCATCTAGTCCAGGTCCTGCAGAATAATGCATCTCAAAAGGACAAATTAACCAAGACACACAAAATAACCCATCCTTTTCTTTTTCTTTTCCCATAATTTCCTTTTTTTTCAAATAATGTGTATTTAGCCAGGCGTGGTCATGCACTCCTATAATCCCAGCAGCTCAGGAAGCTGAGACAGGAGGATCACGAGCTCAAAGCCAGCCTTGGCAGCTTAGCAAGGCCCTAAGCAACTCAGTGAGACTCTGTTTTTGAATAAAATATTTAAAAAGGGCCGAGGACATGGCTCAGTGTTTGAGCACCCTTCGGTTCAATCCCCAGTACCAAAACAATAAAATTAAACAAATAAATAACTTGCTTTCCTTTCTAACTTTTAAAATTTATGCTATTTTATAATAATAGTACCTACATAATAAAGTTGCCCTGAGGATTAAATAATTTAATACATATAAATCACTTAGTATAGTGACTAGCATGTAGTAAATGCTCAAAATATTAAGTAATATTATTATAAAATCTATATTCATATTCCAGTGCTGATTTTCCTAAAGTGAGTGACTTAAAATGACAGAATTTGATTGTCTCATGTTTCTAGAGGGTAGAAAGCTAAATCAAGGAGTTGGCAGGACCATGCTGCCTCCTCAGCCTCTAGAGAAGAATACTTCCTGTCCTGGCTTCTGGTGGCCTGCAGCAATCTCTGGCATTTCTTGTAGATGTATCACTCCATGATGAGAGATCTTCTCATGGTGTTCCTATGTTTCTGTCTTCACATGGCCCTCTTATAAGAACACCCACCATATTGGATTAGAGGCCCACCTACTCCAATGTGAGTTCCGTTAAACTCTAATTACATCTTCAATTACCCCATTTTCAAATAAATCACATTTTAAGATACTGGGGGTTAGGCTCAACAATTCTCTCCTGGGAGTACACATTAAGTTTACAACAATATCCTACATGCAAACTAACAATCTTACCAGCAAACATTCCAAAGTAGAACTTGACTTTACACAGTCTGACCCTTGTCAGCCACTCTGATCTCAGGGGAAAGCAGTACCCTCCATTTCAACACCTGTGTCAGAAATCAGTCTCCTCGCTCTTTTCTTCCTCCTTTGATGCCTCCTTCTTCCTATCAATCACCACATACTTTTGGGACTTCTTTATTCACATTTCGTTGTTAGTTCTCACCTCTGCACGTTCATTGAGAATACCTGTTTCTGAACCACCCAGGCTTCTTAACTAATCATCTAGCTGTGCCCTTCTCACATAGTTTCCAGAATGCAGTCAATGATGACACTAAAGATCAAGTCAGATCATATTAAGGACCTACTAGCAGTACTTACTAGCTTCTAATAATGGTCCTCCATAAGAGAAACAGAGAAACACTGGACACGACATGGGGGAGGTGGGGGACAGGAAAGGGGAATGGGTATAGTAAAGATGGTTGATAAAAAATATATATAAATATAAATATATATATATATATATATATATACTGTTCATTGAAAGTGCATATAAAGATATTTAATATGAAGAATGTAATCTGCTTATAATTTTGTGCAAAGTTAGAAAAATTATGATTGTAATAATTTTTTTTTCTATTTGCCTCAACAAATATTTTCAGTGAATAGTGTGTACAGCTTCTGAAAATTTGTTTTTTTTCTGTTATGTTTGATAACAT
>PVHX01015625.1:0-46004 GCA_004024805.1 Geosciurus inauris
GAAGGCCATGTGAAGATATAGGCAGAGGTTGGAATGATGTGGCTACAAGCCAAGGGCTGCTGGAAGCTACCAGAAGCTAGAAGGAGGCAAAGAACAATTCTTACCTAGAGCCTTCAGAGGGAACATGTTTCTGCAAACAGCTTAAATTTGAATGTCTAGCTCCTAGATCTAAGAAACAACAAATTTCTGTTGTTTTATACCACCTGATTTGTGGTTTATTATGGCAGTCTAGAGATACTAACGCAGGGGTTATAGGAATCAATCAATTCCCCTCTTTCTAACTCTCTATCCTCGATCTCTATCTCCTTTTCTTCTTTGTTCTCTATGAGATCATGGAAGCCCTGAAGGTCTAAGAATGCATCTTTGTTCCAAAGGCAATGGGAATTTAATGACTTTAATTCAGGGCTTTCTTTTAGGGTAGTTTGGCAACAGTCTATCCAGAGTGGTTTCAGTCACCCAGATGAGAGGTGAGGATGGTGTGAACAAAGCCAGTGAAGGTGCAAACCAGCAGAAGAAACAGATGCAGCAGTCAGTGGGGTGTGAAGATGGAGGGAGGCCAGGGGTACAGTGCCTGTGGAAGGGTAATGGCCCATAACTCCACCAGAACAAGTCTGAAGGTGAGACAGGTGTGATTGAGTTGGTGGTTAAACAGTTCCCACTGGTCCTTTGCAGAGTGGCCCTTCCTTCTACTTTTCTAACACTTGTCCTCACCTCTTCTAAGAAGAGCTGAGTTAATGTTTTTTCTTTACAAAACATTGTACCTCCTCTTATCGGGAATTACATACTTTTAGAGTTGGAAGGTACTTCCACTACAGTCTCCAAAATGACCACTCATCCTCTGCTTGAATGTCCAGTAACAATGCTCAGATTTAGAGGAGCTGAGCCAGGTGTGTTGGTGCACATCTGTAATCCCAGAAACTCAGGAGGCTGAGGCAGGAGGATTGTAGGTTTGAGGCCAGGCCTCAGCAACTTAACAAGGCCCTATGCAACTTCCCAAGACCCTGTCTCAAAATAAAAAATAAAAAGGGCTGGGGATGTGACTCAGTGGTTAAGCACCCCTGGATTCAATCACTGATACCAAAAAAGAAAAGAATAAAATAAAGAGGAGCTGAACACACTGTTGAGTGACTCATTCTAAAGTGCAGAGCACTTAGAGAAGGTCTCCATGAAAAATCAAATTTACCTCCTGCAAATTTCACCTGCCACACCTTCACACTCTGAATATCATTTCTCTTGTACAGAAAGGCTTTCAAATATTTGAAGATGATTTTCATGCCCTTATGTTGTAGAATGAATTCCCTCCAAACTTACACCTCAAAACACCACCAATCACAACATCTCTCACAGTCTCTGTGGGTCAGACACTTGAGAAGGGCTCACATGGCAGTCCTGGGCTCTGTCCTGACATGGCATTCAGATGGGAGTTGAAGCTGAAACAGTGGGTGGCAGGAGCCGCTGGGGCTGGCCAGGCCTTGCTCCCACTCCAGGTAGTGTCAGGATTTCTCTGCCTGGTCTTTCTGCCTGGATAGGTGCTATAGTTTGGATCTTGAATGTCCCTAAAGGCCCATGTGTTATAGGTCTCATTTGCAGCCTGTGGCTCTACTGGGAGATGGTGGGACCTGTCAGAGATAGGTCCTAGTGGGAGGAAGTTGGGCATTGGGAGCATGCCCTTGGAGAGGATTATTAAGACTCTGAGCCCCCCTCTTCTTCTCTATTTGATTCTTGGCTGTTAACAGGTAAGCAGCTTTGCTCTACCATGATGCTCTACCTGGTCAACAGGCCCCAAAGCAACAAAGCCAAAAGACCATGCACAGAAACTTCTGAAGCCAGAAGTTAAAATAAACCTTTCCTTCTTGTAAGTTGTTCATCTCAGGTGTTTTGTTACCAAGATGAAAAGCTGACTACCAGGAGGCTTGGGCTTCCTTACAGCATGGTGGTTGGGTGAGAATTTCAAGGGAACCAGTAGAAGCTCTCTCATCTTTTATGACCTGATCTCAGAAATCCTACAGGGTCACTTCTGCCATAGCAAGAAACCCTCCTATATTCAAGAGGATGACTACACTCCCCTTATCTCAATGAAGGAAATGTCGGTTATATTTTATGAAGAGCATGTGGGGTGGGAGGTACTTGTTGCAGCGATTGGGGGCAGTACAATCTGCCACATAATGCATTTCTGCAAAGATCCTACCATCCTCTGATAGCTTGTTCCAGTTACATAAAGCTTAGGAATTGGGGTCTGGCCTCTGTCATATGTGTAACCTGAAAGCTGTTTAATCAGTTCCATCTTAAATCAGTTCACGAGTAACAAATGGGGAATCTGAACTCCCACTACACCTGGTGTAGAAGACAGCTGTTTGAATACATGCCTGACAAATTATGTCCCACTTTTCCCAAGGACTTCTGCTCCTTCCTCCCCCACACTCCATCTCTTGTCTCCTCATACAGCAGTGTTTGTTTTATATAATCCCACCTGACTGGTCCCGTTCATTTCTGCTGCAAACTGAGCCTATCAGATTCTTCCCTCTGGAAATCTTGGCTTGGGGTTCAGAGGATGGTGATTGAGGTGTGGCCACTAGAATCAGACTATCTGCCTCGAATCCTTCCCTTCCTGAACAAGAAAAATCCACATTAGCTTTTCTAAGTCTCTACTTCCTTATTTTAAAAAATAGGATGAGGTGATGATGATAGTTAAAGTACTGACTTGGTTGGGGTTTGTATGAGGATAAAATGAGTTAATGCCTGCAAAAGTCTCATCACAGACTGTGAACAGGGCCTGGTGCTCTCTGAAGTTGCCTGGACGACCATGGAGACACAGGAAGGCCCAGAAAGCTACTCTGAGGGGAGAGAATCATGAGGCTCTGTGCAGAGGCATTTAGGAAACAGAATTGTTCTGGTTTCTAACAACCTTCCAAGTTTCACTTCTAGGCTCTGCCATGGTTGAGCTCCATTCCTGCCCCCAGATTCCTTATGGTGAGTATGGAACTAACCTGATGTTATGTTTGAGATGTGAGGTGTCCCCCCAAAGCTCATGTGTGGGACAATTCAAGAAAGTTCAGAGGTGAAATGATTGGGTCATGAAAGCCTTAACATAAACAGCGCATAAATCCACTTGAATGGATTAACTGCATGGTAACTGTAAGCAGGTAGGGTGTGGCTGGAGGAGGTGAGTCACTGGAGACCTGCCTTTAGGGTTTACATTTTTTCCCTGATGAACAGAGCTCTCTCTCTGCTTCCTGGTGGCCAAGTCCTGAGCTGCTTACCTCTACCACACTCTTCCACCGTGATGTTCTGCCTCACCTCAGGCCCAGAGCAATGGAGTCAGCCATCTATGGACTGAGACCTCTGAAACCACGAACCCCAAATAAGTTTTTCCTCTTCTACATTGTTCTTGTTGGGTCTTTTGGTCACAGCAACAAAAATGCACACACAGAAAGGAGCTGAGACTAAGAAGAGCAGAAGATGCTCAATGAATAGATGAACAGTAGTTGCTATGTGTTGTCACCAGGGAGAGTATCGATGAACTCTGCCCAACAGTGCCATTTTTGCCCAAGATCCTGTAAGGCCCTCTAGGAAGGAGGATATTTAGAATTGGATGCATACACAACAGGATGAGTAATGAAAGGTGGAGGAAGGCAGGGCATGGAGGCATAAGCTCTGGTCACGTGTCCCAGATTCAGACCCACCTCTGCCACTTGCCCAAGGCGACCTTGTTCAAGACAAGGATCCCATCTCTGCCTCCACTTTCTCATCTCTGACCTGGTGATCACTGAGGCTCTTGCCTGGCTATGTCAAGCACGCAGACCAGGGTCTGGCATAGGGCAAGGATTAAGTAAACACCACGTGGTACCATCGTCCTCGTGGATGCCATCATCATCATCATTTCTATCACTATCGTCACTATTGATCCAGGACTCTCTTCGGTGAGCTTTAGATCACTCACAGCAGATGTGACACTACCACCTTCTTTAAGTTCCTAAGGCGTGTCGAGTGTGAAACAGACAGCAGTCCTGAAAACAGTCCCCAAGAGGGCATCTACATCCCCTGAGCCCCTCAGAAGAGCAGATCACGTCCTGGAGTCACCAATGAACCTCTTGTCCCTGTTTAGCTGGCTTTTTAGACCCATTTGCTAGGGAGCACTAGGGTTGCCCCAGGGCCCTTCTCTTGAAAAAAGGTCCCAGAAGACTGGAAGGAACCCCAACCTCAGACCAGCAGAAATTCAAGTAGTTATCCATCTAAGAAGGAGTCATAGACCCTAAATAGACCAGAAATTCTAACTGGACAGACTTCTTACAAAGAATCTGGAGCTTTTAAATTCACCTATGCTTTTTTTTTTTTTAATTTTTTTTTTTTAGCTGTAGATGGACATAATGTCTTTATTTTATTGCTTTGTATGTGGTGCTGAGGATCGAACCCAGGGCCTCACGCATGCGAGGCAAGCGCTCTACCGCTGCGCTACAATCCCAGCCCTAAATTCACCTATGCTTTTAAATTCACTCCTCCCCTGCAACTGTTTACCCCTGTTTATATAATTGAATTAACCAGCAAAAATGGCTGATAAAAGAATGCAAAGTTTGGGCTGGGGCTGTAGCTCAGTGGCAAAGTGCATGCCTAGCATATGTGAGGCATTGGGTTTGATCCTTAGCATCACGGAAATGAAATGAAATAAAGGCATTCTATCCATCTACAACTATTTTTAAAAAAAATTTTTTTTTAAAGAATTCAATATTTTTCTTTAACAATAGCAAGAAAGATTCTAGAGCCAGGCACAGTGGCACAT
The DNA here is from genome assembly GCA_004024805.1 of Geosciurus inauris. Classification (NCBI taxonomy): domain Eukaryota; kingdom Metazoa; phylum Chordata; class Mammalia; order Rodentia; family Sciuridae; genus Geosciurus; species Geosciurus inauris. The sequence continues at coordinate 4,778 of PVHX01015625.1, forward strand.
ACTTGTAATTCCAGCACTTTGGGAGGCTGAGACAGGAGGATTACGAGTTCAAAGCCAGCCTCAGCAACAGTGAGGTGCTAAGCAACTCAGTGAGACCCTGTCTCTACATAAAACACAAAACAGGGCTGGGGATGTGGCTCAGTGGTCAAGTACCCCTGAGTTCAATCCCCAGTACCAAAATAATGAAAAGAATGAAGGAAGGAAGGAAGGAAGGAAGGAAGGAAGGAAGGAAGGAAGGAAGGAAGGAAGATAGATTGATTCTAAGAGTTGGACAGCAAGCAGCTCTTTGAGGTCATGGCTTATGTGTAGGGTTAAAGTCCCTGCAGAGTTGGCCTCACCTGAAAAGTGACTATTATGGTTTGGATATGAGGTGGCCCCCTAAATCTCAGGTATGAGACAATGCAAGAAGGTTTAGAGGGAAATTGACTAGGTTATGAGAGTCTTAACCCAATCATGAGTTAATCCCCTGATGGGATTGACTGAGTGGTAAATGAAGATGGGTAGAGTATGGCTGGAGGAGGACTGGGGGGGCATGGCTTTGGGGTATATATTTTGTATCTTGAGAGCTGAATCTCACTCTCTGCTTTCTGATCATCATGTGAGAGCTTCTCTCCATCATTCTTCCACCATGATGTTCTGCTTCAACTGGAGCCCACATAAACTTTTCCTCTTCTATAATTGTTCTGGTCAGATCTTTTAGTAACAGCAGCAAAAAAGTGACCCTGGACTAGGGGGAGGTATTGGTAGGGCGTCCCCTCCCAGCACAAGCTGACCCAGACATTCTTCTCAACAGATCCACAGTCCCCAAAGACCATATAACCAACCAATACAGCTGTGTGCGCTCATCACTGGGACAGCCGTGAGCTATGCGCTTTAAGCATATGCTTCTTTATCGAGAAAAACTGGTTAAATGACTTGACTTTAGAAACTGGAATCGAGGTGGATTCTGAAGAACTGGCAGACAACTGATAACAAACATTCCAGGGACTCTGGAACCATTCGATTTCTATAAGACTAAGTTCCAAAGCTATTTTAGTCAGAAGTAGGCCACCAGGCTAATCTAAAAATTCACTAATGTCATAAGTCTGCAAAGAATCAAAGAGTAATCCCGAAGCCAGCAGATACTTAAATAAGAGGCTTCTATAAATCTAGTTTAACAACTGTATCAGCCGGTGTAGGATGAGCTACGCCATGGTAACCAACAACCTCGGAACCCCAGTGGCTTACAGAAGCAAAGCCTATGCCTCACCCATAGGACTTGTCCATCACGGCTGATGGTGTGGCTCTGCTCATCATTTTCATTCTGAGTCTCAGGCTGACAAAACAGCCCTTAGCTGGGACAATGCCAGTTTTGTAGCAGAAGGAAAGAAGAGGTAGCAAACCACAATGGCTCTTTAAGTTTTGCTCAGAAATGGTGCCTGGCACTTCTTAATTTTCATTGAACCAAACAAGTCACATAGCGAAGCCAAATATCACTGGAGCAAGGAAGAATAATTCTCCCCTGGAGTAGGGCTCCAAACTACCTATCACAATAATATTTATTTTTCACAATAGTTAACCATAGAGAACATTCATGAAACCTTGACTATTTACCATACACAGCTCTATTATTTAATTCTCACACAAACCCTGTAAGGAAAACACTGTTATTACTATCCTTCATTACATACTGATGAGTAAAAATGAGGAGAAAATATAAGTAAATCTTCCAAGGCCACATACCTGGGAACTGATGATCTTGGAATTTGTATGAAGGTCTTTGAAAACCCCGGCTCTCACTTCTACACTGGAACTGCTTCAGATGTGTTGTCCAAAATAAAACTAGCAGGGCCATAGCTCAGTGGTAGAGCACTTGCCTAGTATGTGTGAGGTCCTTGTTCCATCCTCAGCACTGAAAAAAACAAAAACAAAAAAACCTCACAAAATAAGGCTGGTGACCTATGGAATTGGGATGTACGTATGAGTGATTTTTCTGAGGGTAAAACTGGATTCTCCCAACTCATCTATATTTTCTGGCACAAAAAGAATGTGATAAGCAAAATAAACAAAATACGTTAGTATTGTGGTTTACAGTTTCATGTACTCTCCCTAAAACAGCGGCAAAATACCACGAGAGGTGCAAGACAAGACAGATCCTTTGACAGCAGCTTCCTGGGACAAAGGAGGTAGTGTTTAGCGATGCTAGGTAGGCTCACAGAGACGTCAGGGAAAGCTGACGTTGATGTCAGGCCCACCGTGGTTTGTTTCCCACCTCTGAAACTTCCCTTCTATATTCGCCTTGGACATTCAATTCTTGGGTCTTGAGTATATAAAATAGATGGGACTATCCCCATTTTACAGGATCATCATGAGGATTAAATAAAATATATCCATAAAATACCTGGTTTGGTGACCGGTCCACAATGGACATTGAACAAATGGTCGTCTTCATTGTTGATGCTGTTGCTGCTGCTGAGGAGAGGACGGCACCTGCACTGGAGTAGATGGCGAAGGCAGTGTGCGTGCAACCCTCAGAGACGAGGCCCAGAGGCAGGAAACAGTGAGATGCTGCATCAGGCACCAAGCCCTGGAAAGCTGGGCCCTGGGGTAATTTAGACACTGGAAATGATCTAAGAATGGACTGTCCAGCCTGGGCGTGAGGAAGGTCTGAAGGGGAGGCAGAGCAGGTACCAGGATGAGGAGAGGAAAGCTCAGGACACATTCCTCGGGCATCTCCATCTAAACCACAGGTCAGCCGGGCCCTCTTGCCTGGCCTTCTGAGCAGGACCAGCAGTTGACCAGAATAGGGTCTGCAATCTCTCACAACACCCAGACGCAGAAACCAGCCTGGTAAGCACAGAGATGTAGCCAGGGCGACCGAGCATGATGGACCAGCCTTTGGACTTTGGTCCACCATGAAACAGGAATCAGAGTCTTCTCTAGGCTGTGGTTTAGTGGGCCTGGGCTGGGCTGATTCTGAACAGCCCATGCTTAAAGTGGCATTTAGGAATAGATTGACTAGGCCACCCAGTCACACTGGCTATAGCCCATCCCTGAGAGGACAGAGGGATTGTCCTGGTCATCATATCACCTTAGTTCTTGAACATGGTGGGCTCATGGAGTGATTTGGAACTAGCTGAAAACAATCCAGAGTGAGAAGTGGGAGGAAGGCCCAAGCCAGACAGAAGCCTAAGCTGGGGATGGCGGTGCACACCTGTAATCCCAGCAGCTCCGGAGGCTGAAGTAGGAGGATCATGGGTTCAAAGCCAGCCTCAGCAACAGCGAGATGCTAAGCAATTCAGTGAGACCCTGTCTCTAAATAAAATACAAAATAGGGCTGGAGATGTGGCTCAGTGGTTAAATGACCTGGGTTCAATCCCCAGTACCAAAAACAAAAAAACAAAACTAGAGGTCTTCCCTGAGGGATTCATCCAGACAGGAAGCTGGTAGTTTGGAAACTGTGGAACTCAGCTACTTGCACCCAAGGAACACAGGGGACCCAGCCAACTTGAACTTCTGCAGAGATGGCTGAAGTGGGAAAGCGCCCTCTACCCATCTCGGAGCTGAGGGCGCTCAAGGGCTCCTAGGGAAGGGAGGAGCAGGTGGGCGCAATCTGCAGTGGGGCGCATGCTCACCGCTGTGTGAGTCAGTGGGTGAGCAGCAGCGACTCCCTCCTGAGGGAGACTTCACACTGGAAAGCACGTTGCAGCCAGAGAAGGCTGAGGAAGTTTGCAGGCAGAGAAAGCAAATGCCCTCACCTGGCATCATTGTGGAGCAAGAGACGGTGAAGATGTCAGAACAGAGCTCTCAGGGGAGGGCTGCTGCCGGCATCTGGAAGGTGGCAATCTAGGTTCCTGTCTGGTTTCCTTTGGGCCTGTGGTCTTTGATCCAACCCCACGTCTCATTTAATCTTCTCCCTCTAGATGAGCTTCATCATCTTACATGTACACATAAGGAAATAGCCACTTGGACCTCTTTGTGTGCTGCCTTCTAGTTTCACTTCCCAATAACAGTCACTCAGACAGGACAGGAGAGCAGCCATCCCTCCAGACCCTTGGGGGACTGGTTCTAGGACTCCATGAAGATACCACAATCCACAGATGCACAAGTCCCTTATTTGTATTTGTAGTATTTGTATGGAGCCTACACACATTCTCCTGCACACTGTAAATCATTTTTAGATTACTTTTAATACCTAATACAATGTAAATTTTATGTGAGTCATTGTTAGGCTATATTATTTAGGGAACAATGACAAGAAAAAACATCTATGTATTTACTACAGATGCAATTAAATATTTCTAAAAACTTTTTTATATGTTGATGGACTTGTATTTTATTCATTTATTTATATGTGGTGCTGAGAATCAAATCCAGTGCATCACACATGCAGGTGCTCTCCCACTGAGCTACAACCCCAGCCATAAATAATGTTTTAAATTCACAGTTGATTGAATCCATGACGCAGAACCCACGGATAGGAAAAGTTGGGGGCAATATCTTGTCTTTTACGTGAATTCAGGTTCAAAGTCAGAATGTATGTGGGTGGAGGTGTAGGAAAGGGGTTAGTGAGAAGACAGCAGAGACAGGAACCAAAGTGTTGGCAGACCAAAGAAAAGGCCATCTGCTGGGCCTAAGAGAGGACAGGACTAGAGAGAGTGGGTGTGGAGGAGGCGGAGAGGGCAGAGGTCATGGAAGGGAGGGGTCACTGGGAAGGGAGGGAAGTCAGGGGTGGGATTTGGGAGTTTCAGGTCCTGTGTGTGTGACGGCTGGTAGTTCACCTCCCCAGGTCCACCATGCCTGCTCTGCGGCTGCGCCACATTCAGAAAGGATCATTTTCTTCCTCTGGTAGAAAAGCAGATACTGACGGCATCTGCACATGACCTTCGAGCATGAGATCATCCAGTCAGACTCGTACCCCTAGGATCTTGTCTGATGTTTCCCTTCCAGATGGACCATGTCTCATTAGCCACAGGAAGCAGGAGCTCAGGGACAGGTGCAGAGGGGGACAAAGGCTGGACCGCTGCTCCATGTCCTCTGCACACTTTCCCTGTGTTGTCTGCCAGGGAGCTGAGTGTGGGGCGCACAGTCACTGGTACAGAAAGGAGTGGTCTGGAAATCATGGGTCAGGGAATGAAGATTCTTTTAAACTGTCTTGTCACCTAGGGGTCATAAATACAATGTCCTATCCCCAGAAGTTCTAGCATCGTAACTCATAGAAATGGAAGGAAGGGACAGACAAAAGCCCCAGGAAAAGTCCAGGGCTGGAAAAGCCTGTCTTTGAACCTGTCCTCATCTGAACTGTTCCAAAGACACTTTGGATAGCCAGCTGCCCTTGCCCACTTTCCTCAGAGCCTCTTGTCTGTTTCTCCACTCACAAGCAACATACGCCATGACACCCTTACAAGGCTCAAGTGTCAGGAAGAAGGAAGACCCGCAACACCTGCAGCCTGGTCCATCGCTTTTCCATCCTTTTTCCTCATGGTCAACCATTTTCCACCTATGTGCCTGCTTTCTGGGTAACCTGGGACAATTTACAACTTCTCTATGTCTCAAGTTCCTCACCTACAAAATGTCACTAATAATAAGACTACTTTATAGAGTCATTGTGAGATAGATGAGACAATCCCCTAGTTAGGGTTCTCTAGAGAACAGAACCAACAGAAGATTTATTATAAGGAAATGGCTCATTTTATTCCCATAGGGATATAATGTTCCATGATCTCACCTGTAATCCAGTTCCTTCGGAGTCTAGGACAGGGGGATCTCAAGTTTGAGACCAACCTGGGTGACTTAGTTCACATCTATCACAATAAAGTGAAATAAAAAAATGGTTGGGGATGCAGCTTAGTGGTCGAGTGCCCTGGGATCCACCTCCAGTGTGTGTGGGGGAAATCTTCTGATCTATCATATGCAAATGGAGACTGGGGGAAGTTGCTGGTATGTGTTAGGTTGGATCAGGGTCCAGGATGTCCAAGTAGAGGGACCGGTCAGGGCAGTTGCAGTCAGCAGCTGCGAAAAGGAGCGGCTAGCCAGACGCTGACAGTCACCGGTAGACACGCCTCCTGTCAATTAGCGGGTTTTCCTGGCCTATCCAGGAAGGACTCTGGCCTTCTCTTCCTGCCCCCAAGCCCTCCCCTTCCTGACTGGGCCTTTCAAATTCTCCCTACACCGGAGCCCCAGCGCCATTCTCCAGGACACATTCTGATGGATGGGAGGATTCGGCTGGAGAGCGTGTATTTTCAATAAAGCCTTGCCAAGCGGCTTTAATTCATCTCCTTCTGGTCCTCTAGTCTTTACAGTATGATTAGGACACAAATCTGAAGGATGTAAACCTTTGTGCGAGGTCAGGGGAAGGCAGATGTAGAGCCTGAACAGGCAGAGAGAGCAAATTCAACCTTTCTTTGCCTTCTCCCTATATTCAGATCCACAATGGATTGGATGATCCATCACGGATCCCACACTGGGGAGGACATTTTGCTTTATCTGTCTGCCCATTCAAATGTTGACTCATCTAGAATCACCCTCTCAGGCATCCCCAGAAATGTTTAAATGTTTATATTAAGTTGATACATAAAATCCACCAGCACCATGTAACATGACTAACATTATGACTTCACATAATAAGTTTTAACTAAATGTTACCTATCACCATCACAGTGCAATTTTGTTTCTCACCCTGGACTGTGAGCCCCTCGAATTAGAATGTGGTAACAGCTCCATAGCAGGGGGGAAAAATAACCCTATGGAGAAAGATCGGAGGACCCAAATAGACATTGCTCAAGAAGAGAAATGTTCACAGATTTATGAAATGTGCTCACCATCACTAATGGTACAGCCTTTATGGAGAACAATATGGCAGAGCCTCAAAAAATTTAAAACAAGTGCCATATGACCCAACAGTCCCACTTTGGAGTGTGTATTCAAAGGAAAGAAATCAGTATGTTGAAATATCTGAGTCCCATGCAGTACCAAGCTAAGGTGCGGGGTCAGTGTGAGTGTCAATTGATGGACAAATGGGTAAAGAGAATGGTGTATGTACATAAGGGAATGCTTCCGTTCAGCCCCCAAGAAGGAAATACTGCCATTTGTGGCATGGATAAAACTGGAGGGCATTATGCTAAGTGAAATAAGCCAGACAAAGAACGACAAACACCCGATTGTATGTAGAATCTAAAAAAAAGTTGACCTTGTAGAAACAGAGTAGAATGGTGGATACCAGAGGCTGGGGGTGGGGAGATGGAGACGTTTTGGTCAAAGACTATAAACATTCTCTTATAAGTTCTGAGGATCCGATGTAGAGCATGGTGACTGCCGTTGATAATGCCACATTGTTTACTTGGAATTTGCTAAGAGAATAGCATGTAAGTGTCCTCCCCTCAGCCTCCCAACAACACACACAATAACCATATGTGATGAAGGATGTATTAATTAACTCAACTGTGGTTATTATTACACATTGTATATGGACATCTAATCATCGCATTGTACACCTTGAATTTTTATTAGTCTTCAATACAGCTGCGGGAGAAGAAATTCCAGTGCATGAAGTCCTGGTCCAAAGAAGCAGCCCTGGGGAGATAGTTTTTTGGGGGGTAGGGGTACTGGGGATTGAACTCAGGAGCACTCGACCACTCAGACACATCCTCAGTCCTATTTTGTATTTTATTTATTTATTTATTTATTTAGATTGTTATGACTTTTTATTTGAAACATTGCTGATTCTCTAATGTTTTGGGGTTTTTGTCTGTTTTTGTGGTACTGGGAATGGAAACCACCCCACGGAGGGGCACTCTACTACTTAGCTACATCCCCTGCTCTTTTTAATTTTTTAATGTTTTTCACTTTATTTATTCTAATTAGGTATACATGACAGCAGAATGCATTTTGATTCATTGTATGCAAATGGAGCACAACTTTTCATTTCTCTGGTTGTACACAGTATAGAGTCACATCATATGTGCAGACATACATGAACCTAGGGCATTGTTGTCCATCGCATTCCACCATCTTTCCTGCTCCCATGTACCCTTTCCTCCCTTCCCTCCCCTTTGACCAAAGTTCCTCATTCTTCCCGTATCTTCTCCCCCATTATGGATCAGCGTCCACTTATCAGAGAGAACATTCAGCTTTTGGGTTTTGGGGATTGGCTTACTTCACTTAGCATGATATTCTCCAACTCCATCCATTTACCTGCAAATGCCATGATTTTATTCTCTTTTAATGCTGAGTAATATTCCATTGTGTATATATACCACAGTTTCTTTATCCATTTACCTATTAAAGGGCATCTAGGTTGGTTCCACAGTTCAGCTATTGAGAATTGTGCTGCTATAAACATTGGAGTGGCTGCGTCACGGTAGTATGTTCTTTTTAAGTCCTTTGCATATAGACCAAAGAGTGGGATAGCTGGGTCAAATGGTGGTTCCATTCCAAGTTTTTAAAGGAATCTCCATACTGCTTTCCAGATTGGTTGTACCAATTTGCAGTCCCACCAGCAATGTATGAGTGTGCTTTCCCCCCACATCCTCACCAACACTTATTGTTGTGTTCTTTTTTTTATTTAAAGATCATTAGCAGAATCTATTTTTTGTATTGAAATTTCCTGCTATCATGAAAGTGGTTTCAAAATAACAAGTTATTTCAACCATACCATACTGTGTATTCATTTAGTCATTCAACAAATGCTTCTTGAGTTACAGGCATTTTACTAGATATGGAGAAAGGCAAGGAAAAATGGAGAAGGCTTTGTGATGGTTGGTGGGTGTAACACAAAGGAAGTGAACAGGCATGTTCCTTGAATATGATATTTCACTGCTGTTAATAAAACCAGTTTTAAAAGAATCTTATTTTGAAGCCAAGTGCGGTGGTGCAAGCCTGTAATCCCAGCACTTAGGGAGGCTGAGACAGGAGAATCGCAAGTTCAAAGCCAGCCTCAGCAAGGGCAAGGCGCTAAGCAACTAAGTGAGACCCTGTCTCTACATAAAACACAAAATAGGGCTGAGGATGTGGCTCAGTGGTTGAATGCCCCTGTGTTCAATCTCCAGTAGCAAAAAAAGAAAAAAAAAAAAAGAATCTTATTTTATACACAGTTTTAGTTACTTTTCAAATCATCATATTGAAAAATTTTCTCTGTATGGACTTTAATAAATTTTTAATTATGAAAAACAAAATAATTATGTTGTTTGTAATCTTGATAACTGCCATTCTGACTGGTGTGAGATGAAATCTTAGTTTTGATTTGCATTTCTCTAATTGCTAGAGACGTTGAACATTGTTTCATATATTTGTTGATCGATTGTGTATCTTCTTCTGAAAAGTGTCTGTTCAGCTCCTTAGCCCATTTATTAACTGGGTTGTTTGTTTTTTTGGTGCTAAGTTTTTAAAAGTTCTTTATATATCCTGGAGATCAGTGCTTTATCTGATGTATATGGCAAAAATTTGCTCCTAGAATGTCGGCTCTCTGTTCACCTCATTAATTGTTTCTTTTGCTGAGAAGAAGCTTTTTAGTTTGAATCCATCCCATTTATTGATTCTTGCTTTTATTTCTTGAGCTTTAGGAGTCTTGTTAAGGAGTCAGGGCCTAATTCAATATGATGAAGATTTGGTCCTACTTTTTCCTCAATTAGGTGCAGGGTCTCTGGTCTAATTCCTAGTCTTTGATCCACTTTGAGTTGAGTTTTGTGCATGGTGAGAGGTGTTTAGTTTCATTTTGCTGCATATGGATTTCTAGTTTTCCCAGCACCATTTGTTGAAGAGGCTATCTTTTCTCCAATGTATGTTTTTGGCACCTTTGTCTAGTATGAGATAACTGTATTTATGTGGGTTTGTCTCTGTGTCTTCTATTCTGTACTATTGGTCTACATGTCTATTTTGTGCCAATACCATGCTGTTTTTGTTACTATAGCTTTGTAGTATACTTTAAGTTCTGGTATTATAATGTCTCCTGCTTCACTCTTCTTGCTAAATATTGCTTTGGCTATTCTGGGTCTCTTTATATTTCCAAATGGTTTCATGATTGCCTTTTCTATTTCTATAAGGAATGATGTTGGGCTTTTAATAGGAATCATGTTGAATCTGTATAATGCTTTGGGTAGTATGGCCATTTTGACAATATTGATTTTGCCTATCCAAGAACATGGGAGATCTTTTCATCTTCTAAGGTCTTCTTCAATTTCTTTCTTTAGTGTTCTGTAGTTTTCATTGTAGAAGTCATTCACCTCTTTTGTTAAATTGATTCCCAAGTATTTCATTTTTTTGAGGCTACTGTGAATGGGGTAGTTTTTCTAATTTCTCTTTCAGAGGATTCATCACTGACATATAGAAATGCATTTGATTTATGGGTGTTGATTTTATATCCTGCTACTTTGCTGAATTCATTTATTAATTCTAGAAGTTTTCTGGTGGAATTTTTTGGATGCTCTCAGTATAGAATCATGTCATCAGCAAATAATAATAGTTTGAGTTCTTCTTTTCCTGTTTGAACCCCTTTAATTTCTTTCATTTTTCTAATTGCTCTGGCTAGAGTTTCAAGGACTGTGTTGAATAGAAGTGGGAAAAGAGGACATCCTTGTCTTGTTCCCATTTTTAGAGGGAATGCTTCCAATTTTTCTCCATTTAGGATGATGTTGGCCTTTGGTTTAGCATAGGTAGCTTTTACAAAGTTGAGGTATGTTCCTACTATCCCTAGTTTTTCTAGTGCTTTGAACATGAATAGGTGCTGCATTTTGTCAAATGCTTTCTCAGTATCTATTGAAATATTCATATGATTCTTGTCCTTAAGTCTATTGATGTGATGATTTATGTTTATTGATTTCTGTATATTAAACCAACCTTGCATACCTGGGATGAAACCCACTTGATTGTGGTGCACTATCTTTTAATATGTTTTAGTATACGATTTGCCAGAATTTTATTGAGAATTTTTGCATCTATGTTCATCAGGGATATTGGTCTGAAGTTTTCTTTCTTTGATGTGTCTTTGCCTGGTTTTAGAATCAGGGTGATACTGGCCACATAGAATGAGTTTGGTAGGGTTCCCTCCTTTTCTATTTCTAGGAATAATTTGAGGAGTATTGGTATTAATTCTTCTTTGAAGGTCTTCTAGAACTCGGCTGAGAATCTGTCTGGTCCTGGGCTTTTCTTGATTAGTAAGCTTTTGATAGTGGCATCTATTTCTTTGCTTGAAATTGATCTGTTTAAGTTGTGTATGTTTTTCTGATTCAGTTTGAGTAGATCCTATGCCTCTAGGAATTTTTCCTTTCTATTTTACTGGAGTACAAATTTTCAAAATAGTTTCTAATTATCTTCTGTATTTCAATAGTGTCTGTCACAATATTTCCTTTTTCATCATGAATTTTAGTAATTTGTGTATTTCCTCTTCTTTTCATTAGAGTGGCTAAGGATTTATCAACTTTAATTATTTTTTCAAAGAATCAGCTTTTTGTTTTGTCAATTTTTTGAATTGTTTCTTTTGTATCAATTTCATTGATTTCAGTCCTGATTTTAATTATTTCCTGTCTTCTACTTCTTTTTGTGTTGATTTGTTCTTTTTCTAGAGCTTAAGATGTAATGTCAGGTCATTTATTTGTTGACTTTTTCTTCTTTTAATGAATGAGCTCAATGCAATGAACTTTCCTTTTAACACAGCCTTCATAGTGTCCCAGAGATTTTGATATGTTGTATCAGAGTTCTCATTTACCTCTAAGAATTTTTTTATCTCCTGATAAAATATCTTTATCATCCTGATGTGTTCTTTTTTTTTTTAAAAAAAAATATTTATTTTTTTAGTTGTAGGTGGACACAATATCTTTATTTTATTTTTATGTGGTGCTGAGGATCAAACCCAGTGCCTCCCGCATGCTAGGCGAGCACGCTACCACTGCGCCATAACCCCAGCCCCCCTGATGTGTTCTTTTGTCCATGCATCATTCAATAGCATATTATTTAGTCTCCAGGTGTTGGAGTAGCTTCTATTTTTCATTTTATCATTAATTTCTAATTTTATTCCATTATGGTCTGATATAAAGCAGGGGAATATCTCTATTTTTTTTTATTTGCTAAGACTTGCTTTGTGGCATAACATATGGTCTATTTTTAGAGAAGGATCCATGTGCTGCTGAGAAAAAAGTGTATTCACTTGTTGATGGATGAAATATTCTGCATAAGTTTGTTAATTCTGAATTATTGATTGTATTATTGATTTCTATGGTTTCTTGGTTTAGTTTTTGTTTGGAAGATATGTCCAGTGGTGAGAAAGGCATGTTGAAGTCACCCAGTGTTATTGTGTTGTGGTCTATTTGATTCTTGAAATTGAGAAAGGTTTGTTTGATATACATGGATGCTCCATTGTTTAGGGCATAGATTTTTATGATTTTTATGTCTTGTTGATGTATGATTCCCTAGAGTAATATGAAATGACCTTCTTTATCCCTTCTATCTTTGGTTTAAAGTCTACTTTATCTGATATGAGGATGGAAACCACTGCTTGTTTATGCAGTCCATGTGAGTGGTATGTTTTTCCCCATCCTTTCACCTTCAGTCTTTTCCTATGAGATGATTTTCTTGAAGACAGCATATTGTTGGGTCTTTTTTTAAAATCCAGTCTGCCAGCCTATGTCTTTTAATTGATGAGTTTAGGCCATTAATATTCAGGGTTATTATTGAAATATGGTTTGTATTCCTGATCATTTTGGTTTATTTTTGGTTTTTAACTTGACTTGATTTCTCCTTTGATTTGCTTTTCCTTCTGTGTAGTTCCTCCCTTTGTCAATTTTCATTGTTGTTTTTTATTTCCTCCTCATGGGATATTTTGCCAAGAATGTTCTGTAGTGCAGGCTTTCTCATTGTAAATTCTTTTAATTTGTTTATCATGGAAGGTTTTCATTTCATCATCAAATCTGAAGCTTAACTTTGCTGGATATAAGATTCTTGGTTGGCATCCATTTTCTTTTAGAGCTTGGTATATGTTGTTCCAGGATCTTCTGGCTTTAAAGGTCTGAGTTGAGAAATTTGCTGAGATCTGAATTGGTTTCCCCCTGTATGCAATCTGAAAGTTTTCTCTTGCAGCTTTTAAAATTCTATCCTTATTGGGTATGTTAGACATTTTCATTATAATGTACCTTGGTGTGGATCTATTGTAGTTTTGTATATTTCGTGTCCTGCAAGCCTCTTGTATTTGATTTTCCAATTCATTCTTCATGTTTGGGAAATTTTCTGATATTATTTCATTGAAGAGATTATGCATGAGCTGGGTGCAGTGGCTCAAGCCTGTAATCCCAGCACTTAGGCAGGCTGAGACAGGAGAATCGCGAGTTCAAAACCAGCCTCAGCAATGGCGAGGTGCTAAACAACTCAGTGAGACCCTGTCTCTACATAAAAAAACACAAAATAGGGCTGAGGATATGGCTCAGTGGTTGAGTACCCCTGAGTTCAATCCCCAATACCAAAAAAAAAAAGAGATTATGCATTCCTTTGGTTTGTATCTCTGTGCCTTCCTCTATCCCAATAATTCTTACATTTGGTTTTTTCATGTTATCCCATAATTCTTGGGTGTTCTGTTCATGGTTTCTTACCATCTTCATTGTGTGGTCAACTTTATTTTCAAGATTATATATTTTGTCTTCATTGCCTGAGGTTATGTCTTCTAAGTGATCTAGTCTGTTGGTGATACTTTCTATTAAATTTTTTATTTGATTTATTATTTCCTTCATTTCAAGGATTTGTTTGTTTTTTCAGAGTCTCTATCTTTTTTTTTTTTTTTTTTTGGTACCAGGGATTGAACTCAGGGATACTGGAGCACTGAGCCACATCTCCATCTCTATTTTGTGTTTTATATAGAGGCAGGATCTCACTGAGTTGCTTAGCAACTTGTCATTGCTGAGGCTGGCTTTGAACCCACAATTCTCCTGTTTTAGCCTCCCTAAGTGCTGGGATTACAAGTATGTGCCACCGCACACAGCTCTCTCTTTCTTGAAGTAATCTTTTGCTGCCTGTATTTGTTCCCTAATCTCTTTGTTGGATTGATGGATTGTTGCCTGTAATTGCTCTCTTATATTATTCAGTGCTTCACAGATCAGTTTAATTATGTGCATTCTGAACTCCTCTGACATTTCATCTACTGTGCCATCAATGGATTCTATTAATGTAGCTTCTTGATTTGTTTGAGGCATGTTCTTCCCTTGTTTTTTCATGTTGTTTATGTGCCTTTCTCTCTAGCAGTGCCGATCTGAGCTATTGCTGTTTCTACCCTATAATCTTGTTGTGTCCCTGCAGGTTACCAATACCTCACCTCTGGTGTAACCAGGCCTGCAGGGACCTAGGTGATGGTCTTCCTGGTCCTGGCTGTTGTCTCTAGATGGACATGGGCCAAGACAGCCACGCATTGGTAGATGGGGGGACACAGCGCGGTTGGTCTCCTCCTCTGTGCGACGGGCTGGGGTCGGTCTCATTTTGTATTTTATTTACATATAGGGTCTCACTGAGTTGCTTAGCACTTCACTTTTGCTGAGGCTGGCATTGAACTCACAATCCTCCTCTCTCAGCCTCCCAAAGTACTGAGATTATAGATGCGTGCCACCATGCCCGGGAAGGTACTTGTTCATATTATCACTATTAGAGAGGGTGGAGAATTTGGCCTGTCCACCTGAGTATCCCAGCCCCTGGCACAGAAACCAGCAAGTAGTCCCTTCTCCTGGAATGTCTGCTGAATGAATTAATTGAATAGTCAGATCTCTGTTCTTTTCAAAATACTCAGCAGGGTATGCACCACTTCTTGTGATATTTTCAATTTTCCCCCCTCAGAGCCTGTCACACGTTCTTGTGAATGTTACCAAGATTGGCAGGTCTTTGTGCATCACTTAACGCTGGGATTTTTAAGCTGGATGGGATCTCAGATATCATTTCATCCAAACACTTTGCTTAGGACAGATAAATTGGGACTTGAGATATTAGATCACAGAGCTAAGGTCACACAGCCACTTAGTAACAAAGCCAGGAAGATAGGCTTGTTTTCATAGCTTTAAGCCATTTGCAATTAAGTATGAAAGTAAAATGAGTAATTCACCAGGAAATATTGGTTGACTGAAACTGAGGTATGAGTAAAGATAAGCCAGGCTGTTTTATTCTCATGGCAGTGAAGGTGATCCAAGAGAGTCCCTAATCAGCTGGTCACTGTGACCCACGACTGTAATCCTTGCAACTAGAGAGGCTGAGGCAGGAGGATCACATGTTGAGGCCAATCTGGGAAACTTAGACCCTGTCTCAAAACAAAATAAAAAGTAAAAATAAAAAGGTCTGGAGATGTAGCTCAGTAGTAGAGAGCCCTTAAGTTCAATTCCCAATACTAAGAAAAACAAAAAAAACAGAGTCCCCAAAGTGCTGGTACTTTGAGGAGAGTGTCCCAGTCAGTCCACCCCCTCCTTAGCAGCACCCAGCCTGTTAACCTCTGGAGATGTCATGGGGTTTTCATTAAAACTCCTTTCCTAGCCGGGCATGGTGGTGCATGCCTATCATCCCAACACTCTGGGAGGCTGAGACAGGAGAATTGCGAGTTCAAAGCCAGCCTCAGCAGTGGCGAGGTGCTAAGCAACTCAGTGAGACCCTGTCTCTCCATAAAACACAGTGTCCCTGAGTTCAATTCCTGGTACTAAAAAAAACCAAAAAACAAATCAACCAAAAATATACTCCTTTCCTTAGAAGTTGCAGGCCTGGAGGCCTGAAGCAGCCTCACTGACCTCAGCTCTAGACATTTTGCTTCAGACTCTCCATCGGGCTCTCTGTCCACTCTTCCTTACTTGATACTCTGAAGACTTTTCCAACCCAGGTTCCTCCTCTGAATGACAGATCACAGAAGATGGTTTGGGTGACTCTCTTCTCATTTCTCCCAAGGTTGGCATACAATTAGCACCACTCTGGAGTTTCAGAAGAGAAGTGAATCATTACATATGGTGGATGCTGTGGGTCAAGAGGACTTAGTTCTCTAATGTAGCCCTGTAATTCCCACTTGCCAGGCTCAAGGGTGTCACTGCTCGGTGCCACTGGAGATATGAGTTCACACCGCTCACCCCTCTGCTGTGGTTTGAACAGTTTTCCCTAAAGCGCGTGCATTGAGACTTAATCCTTAAGCCCACATGTTCATGGTATATGGAGGTGGAGCCTTGGGGAAGTCATTGGGATCAGATGACATCATGAGGGTGGGGACCTCATGATGGCAGTGGTGGCTTTTTAGGATCAGGAGGAGGAGCTGAGTTTACCTGCTTGCTCCACCACGTGAGGATGCAGCACTGAGGCCCTCCCCAGATGCCCACATCATGTTCCTGGGCTTCCAGCCTCAAAAACCATGAGTCAAATAAGTCTCTGTTCTTTATGCATCATCCAGTCTCTGTAAGCCAAGTGGTGTTTCGATTCTAATATCAGAAAACCCGCTAGGAACTCTCCCTGCCCCTGCTCCTGCCTTCTCGGCCTCACTGGGATGTTCAGTCTGCACACACCCTGCTCTGTGAGTACTGAGTCAAAGGCAGCCGCAGCTTAAACACTATTTCCTTTTTCTTGGCAGAGAAAAGACCTTCGCTTTCACTCTGCTCCTTTGAACCAGGATTTGTCACCTCCTAGGGCTTTGTTTTACACTCTGCACCTCTTTGCCTGCGTGAACCGTAGTGGTCTCCTATATGGTCTCTGAGATGAAAGGAAAACACAGCTCACCAAGTCTTTCTCTAGGGAGGTGCCTTTGTGTGAGCCAGGAGGACTTCGGGCTTCCACACGAGGCGCTTGCTGATGGATGGCTGGTTTCCTTGCTCGTTGGGGCTGCTTTCCAGGTAGTGCTGCAGGTACAGCTTTGTAATTTTAGAAAGTGTTGCCTAAAGCCCTTGCCAAAAGTCTGAGGTGAGTGCGAGAAACACGACTATTCCCTTTGGAACAAGGACATCCCATGTTTTTGTGGAGGGAGCCAGGCTCAGGAGAGGCAGCGGGAAGGCACATTTCCAAAAACAGTCCACAAGGCAGCATCTGTGAGGCTACTGAGAAGCTCCCTGGCTGTGTGAGCGGTTTCTCAAAAGGAGCCAGAGTTCAAGCACTTACTGACCTTAAAAGGCTGTAGTTATGTAAGTATGTTTATTGCCTCCACTGTCTATGAAATCATTATTGTAAAAAGTCAAATATCTTCATATATTGAAAGAAAGAAAGATAGAGGAGTGATAATAAAGTTTCCCATAGGAGTTTTTTTTTTTTTTTTAACTTTTATCTTTAATTAACTAATTAATTTGTGGTGCTGGGATTAAACCCAGGGTGTTGTGCATGCAAAGCAAGCACCCTACCAACTGAGCTATGTCTCCAGCCAGTAGGTGCTTTTAATACAAAACTTAATCAAATGCTTCATGTACAGTGTTGGATCCTGATTCAAACAGACTGATTAGAAGCAGATATCTGGGGGTCAAGCACAGAAATTTAGATATGGACTGAGGATCAGAGGATGATTAAGGAATTATTTAATTTTTTGAGGTATGATTTCAACATTTAGGTTGTATAATTAAATGTCATTTTGAGGAAGATGCCTACTGACGTAGTCAAAAGCAAATATAACATCTTCGATTTGCTTTACTTAGCAAATTGCAACAGATAATGCAAGAATGGCTAATTCTCGATAATCTAGGTGACTTATCTGGGAATTTATGGCTCTTGATTTATAAATGTTTAAAAATATTTCATAATAGTGTTCTAAAAATAAATATAAATATACATTTGACAAGAGATACTGTAATACTACAAATAGGTAATTACACACAAAAGAAACACAGTTTTACAAACAAAATCATATGCAAAGAGCCTGAAATAGGTTGTTTGTAAACCAGTGAACTAGGTCATTGTAAGCCTAGTACAAAACAAATTAAGTTTTTAAGTGACTGTTGTCAATAATTCACGAACAGACACAAGTTGGTATTTAACACACAAGCATGACCTTGATACAGAAGGTTCAAAAATTATAAAACATGTTTCACTTATATGAAGCCCAAAGTGTACTTTTAGATGAAAAGAAAGTTTTTAGATAAGAACAAAGTCAGAGCTTGTTTCTTAGTATCTCTTGGATAATTTGTAAACACAAAACAACAAGAAGACTGTTCTTGACCATGTAAATGAACTGAAATCATCATCTCTTTTTTATTGGTTGATTTTCAGAAATAGGTGAGTTCCATTTACGGATTCTTTAGTGAACACTCCCTAAAGCGTAGGAATTGCAGAATCTCTACGAATAAGGTGCATGGTCATTGTAGTTGTGCCTGACAAAGTAACATAAGGCCCTGTACGGAGCTGTGTTATCACAGGCCACTGTGTCTCTCTGGACTGAAGAGGAAGAATGCTTCCTCAGGACCAGCTCCACGTTGCCAAGTTGCACTCCATGTAGATTCATCTGCAGTGCAGCTAGAGTTTAGCCACAGCCCTGCCGGAGCAGGGGAGCATCCACAGTGCTTTCTAGAAACTGCCAGGATCTCTGTGAAGGATTCCTGTGGAGGTGGAGCTGATGAACCTCTAGGGCCAGAACCCTTTCTAAGGAGAGAAGAGACCAGGCTTAGTCATTGGAAGATGGAGAGGATTCTGAACAGAATGGAGTGGGTTTGGATTGGATTCTTTGTCAGGAGATTTCCAAAGATGAAACAATGACTCCTGAAATTAAGATACCTAGAGGGGAGTTTGGGGACCTTCCATAAAGGGGTATTTAAGGGGAATCCCAGACACAGTTGGAACAGGGAGATCTTGACACACTATGGGGAGACAGCCAGTGTCTCCTTGAGGGGTTCTTCCTGCCGAGGAGGATGTAAGCCATCTGAAAAATTAAAGTCTAGAATAATTAGTAAAGAACAAAAGACAAAGACAGAATTATAGTTTCAAAAGGATGGAGCTCCTGAGAGATCCCAGCCCATGCAGGAGCTGGGCAAGACAAGAGAAAATGGCTCCCATGGTTTATTTAAAGGGATACATCAAAGGCAGGGAGAAGGTTTCAAGGGCAGAGTCTTGCTTTTTTTTTTTTTTTGGTACCTGAGATTGAACTCAGGGGTACGTGCTCAGCCACATCCCCAGCTCTATTTTGTGTTTTATGTAGAGACAGGGTCTCACTGAGTTGCTTAGCGCTTCACCCTTGCTGAGGCTGGCTTTGAACCCGCGATTCTCCTGTCTCAGTCTCCCAAAGTGCTGGGATTACAGGTATGCGCCACCGCGCCTGGCTAGAGTCTTGCTTATTGGTGTCTTGCAGTCAGCAGGTTGACTGGCCTCTTGGCAGTCAACACTCATATCAGAGGGGCTATAGGGCTACAGCAGGTCACCCCATCTCCTGTGCTGTGTGGGACCTTTGGCAGAGCTGAAGGGAAGGTTCACTTGTATCAATCAGGCAGTCTAACCCTGTGGGGGTGCCATGGGCGTTCCCAATGCCAGACGTCTCCCCTCTCTGGCTGCGATGCTGATAGTCCACACACAGCCCATGGATGGTCTCTATAACACCTGTCTATACTCACAGATAGATTGTTGATTGATTGATGATTGAGAGTTGCCGCTGAGACTCGACTGTCCATAGCTGTGGGAGTGATGGAGTAGTCTCTCTGTGGCTGTGGTCTCCGTGTGATGCCGGAGTGTGAAGTCCAGGGAGCAAGCTGTGGGGAAGGGAGGGTGGATGTGTATTAGTGAAGAGCAAGAGCCAGCCCAAGCCGCCAGGAGCCGACACCCTTGGGAGGATAACTTGTAGTAGGGACAGATGAGGCAAGACACCAGGTAGGAATCAGGAAGCAGGCTTATTTGACTGCATTCGGTTCAGAGGGTAAAGCTTTTGCTGCAATCAGTTAATCCCCCGGGACCTCGAGTTCAGGCAGTTTCAGAATTTTACACCCAGCGTGTAGGGGGAGGAGCTCAGAAGTTCACAGTCTGCAGACGTTCACACAAAAGCAGCTTTTTCTTTCACTGTTCTGGGCAAGTTAACCCTTCAAGGACAGCACCTGAGAAGGGGAGAGCTGCTTCTTCCCTTTCTTTCCTCCCCCTGCCAGCTGGTACCATGGAGCCCAATGAGTAACATCTCTTATCTCTGAAATGTAAACATCTCTGTGAAGCTCAGGCCCAAGGCCTGAGAATTTATCTTTCCTGCCACACTTTGCATTTGCAAACACACTTCTATAAAATATTATATTGTTACTATAGTAGATAGTCCATGAATGTTTGTGAAAAAAGTAGTAAAGGGGCGTTCAGCACTGAGTGCTGATCTCTTTCAGGCCAGTGGCCAAGTAAGACAGAGCAACAGGAAATAGGAAATTGAACTACACTGAACACTTTTGTAGAGTCTCTTTTGCTGATAGTCCTAAGATCAGTGATGGTGCTGATC
Organism: Geosciurus inauris; assembly: GCA_004024805.1. Lineage (NCBI taxonomy): Eukaryota > Metazoa > Chordata > Mammalia > Rodentia > Sciuridae > Geosciurus > Geosciurus inauris. The sequence continues at coordinate 25,113 of PVHX01015625.1, forward strand.
TCTGGAGAAGCTTAATTGAGATCTTGGAGGAGGCGGGGTGCCACTACAAACTGACACTCACAGCAGCGGTTGACTCTGTCCTTGCTGGATGGGCATCCTGTGGGAACAAGGCTGTCTTGTCTGTCTCAGAGCTAAGCACACATGTCTGGCCTGGGATTTGAAGAAGCTGGAGGCAGAGCAGCTGCCGGCCACTGCTTCGTGACCATGCGGTGAGCCAACAACCTGGCCACCAGGTATGTGACTTACAAAACAATGGCCTGGTTTCCTTCCACTGACAAATCTCTCATAAGGAACACAGAAAAGGGAACTCTGGGAAATCAGACCCTCGCTGACCCAACCTATCAGGAATCCGCAGTCCTGTTCGTAACTACTGTCCAGGTAACAGACACCCAGAAATTCCCAGATGAGCTCAACACTGTTTCCAGAGTCCACATGGATCTCTTTTTTGTGTGTCCATCTTTCCTTGGGCCAAAGCACACTGCCCTGAGGTATGGGCACAGGATGGCTGTTCCAGAGTCTGGACAAGCAGGCAAGCCCACCGTGTGTGCCTCCATGTGTGTACAACACTCACGACACAGGACAGAGTAGAGGATTTATTTTCTGAATTGATGTGATTGAAAATGTAAAAGGAAAGAATGAGGCTGAAAAGTATAGATCAATAAAAATGCCCATTTCTTATGACCCCTTTCAGAAATATTATAAATTGTACATTTGTAGCCCCTCTTTTAAAAATTTTAAGCTATATGTTTGTATATCATTTGTACTGTTATTTACCTTGCTCTATAAATTGTTTTTTCGGTATATGAAGAACTTCCTCCTTCCTTGTTTATGGCTATATAATATTTTATAATTTATTTAACTAGTTTTGCATTAAGTGTGCACATTGGTTGTTACCAGTAGTTAGCTATTACAAACAATGCCAGAGTGAATACTCTTCTACATGCAACTTAGTAACATTATTAATTATAATTAATTATGATTAGTTAATAGTAATTATTATCATTATTATGTTGTGGTGCTGGGGATCAAACCCAGGGCCTCCCACATGCTAGACAAGCAATGTACCACTGAGCTACATCCCTAGCCTTTGAATGTACAACTTCACACAAGTAAACATCTCTCTAGAAAAAGTTTGTGGAGGTAGAATTTCTGGCTCAAATGGCTTGTACATTGAAAAATTTTAAAGCACTACCAAGTGACTTCCACAGAGGTTACTCCAAGTTATACTCCCACCAATAATGTGGGAGAAGGCCAAGTTCCTCTATCTCTGCTCACAAAGAATGTGTGACGGCCTTGAATACGTGACACTGAGACTTTTTGCTGCAGAAGACGTAATCGCTGCTAGGTTCCGAATCCACCACCACGCACGCTAGAGACCCAGCTTCCCAGAGCCTGCTCCCAACTGGGGCTGAAAGCAGCCAGGGTGCCTAGGAGGCCTGCTCTGCAAGATCCAGGACTCCTCCGGTAGGTGACTTCAGCTCCAGGACTATTAACCCAGCCCAAGCTCTCTTGGGATCAGATCCACATCCTGGTCTCCCTGCCTCTTCCAGCTTCCTTCTCTTTCCTGCACGGGTATTTCTCCCCACCCATCTTCTGCATGGCGGATCCCATCTCGGTGTCTGTTTCTCAGTAGACCAAGCTAAGGCAGCCCATTCTTGATCTCCACCAACTAGTACAAACTACCTTATCAGGAAATTTTATTTTCTCACTTTTTAGCATAATTTGGCATTTTGAAATCTTTCAAAACCATTTGTATTTTTTTAATATTTGTTCATCTCTTTTGCCCATTTTTCTATTGAGCTAATGGCCTTTCTTATTGACTTGTGGGATCTCTTCATATTTTAAGGAAATTGAGTCTTGCAATATGAATTGCAAAAATTTCCTTTATTTTTTTTTTTAGTTTTGTTTAAGGTGGTTTTTCTCATGCATGACCTACTTATCCATTTTATCAAATTTATGTCTTTATTTTTGCATGGCATCTGAGTTTTGCTTAACATTTTGAAAGTCCTGTGTCACTCAAAAAGGGTTAAAAATTCTCCCACCAGTACTTTGATTTTTAATTTAACTTTTTAATCCTTCCCAAAATGATTTTGGTGTAATATATGAAGTAAGAATCCAAACGTATTTTTTTCCCATATGGCTACCATGTATTCCAACACAATTTATTAAACAACCCTTTTCCTACTAATTAGGAATGCCATCTTTATCATGTAGTAAATTTCCATTTCTTTGAGGGTTTTTTTCCTGTGTGTTTCTCATGATTCTACTGATCCGCCTCAGCCAGATCCTTTAGCCTGCATTTTATTAGTCAAGTGTTATAAAAAATAAATAGGCAGATATCCAAGACTTCGGCACAAATTTACTCACACTCCATCTAAAGCAATATAGTCAAACAGATGGATTTTTCTTTGGGGGAAATTTTCTAAAATCCCACATCTGCTAAAATCTGATCTCCTCATACATTGAGGCTGAAGTCCGAACCGTAACTATGGTTAGAATTAGTCAATGAATCTAGACTTCTGTGGTCAGACAGCTGGCTGGCGTCGGTTTGGCTTGGTTTTGTGGGTCAATTCAGCTCACTGGTAGGTAGGCTGTGCTCATGGCTAGGGGAAGAAACTGGTCCTACCACTTCTCTGCTCACTTTCTGATTTCTCTCAAATCGTCATTTTTATTTGTGTTTTTCATAGACTCCCAGGGTACACTTAATTTATCTTGTAACCACAAACTACCCTCTTCTTAGTGCGAGTGGCATTTTGATTTGTAGGCAGCTTTGGGACAACCACAAGGCTATGCCTCAAAGACCTCCAACTTGGGGAGTGTCATTGACCAGGACCCAGCCTTGAACTCCACCGAGTGTTGTGCTGAGACACTGCCTCTCAGGGGTGGGTGGTGCCAGCACTGAGGAGGACAGCAGGCTGCTGGGGCCATGCTCCGTCCCCTCATAGCTGTCTGTGGCTTCAGGATCACGAGGTCGCCTCGCTGGGCCTGGTTTTGACTTCACAGCAGCCCAGGACTCTCCTGCCTGACTTCCTCTCTGTTCTTCACCTTGGGTCCTGTTTTATGGTGGTGCAATGGGTCTCCAGGCCTTAGCCCTGTTTCTCCTCATTCCCCCCCAGGAAAATCCTTGCTCATGTTATCCTGATTTGACATCTGATGCTTGGAGGACTTTGACTAACACAAGTTTCCTTCTTATAGCTATTTATTGTGTTGGTTGATAGTGTCCTTACGGACCCATGTTGATAGCTGGTGTGTGCTGGATGCTTGGTCCTCCTCTCCCCGTTAGGAATAGTTCTTCTTCCCAGTTGAGAACAGCACGCTGCCTCTCGACCACAGAGATTCAGTTGGAGATCATTAAGTCTGTATGGCAGTAAGTTAGAACTTTGAGACTTCAGTGGTCACATAGCAGGAATAAATGGGACATTCATCTCCAGAACAATGGGTGTCTCACTAATACTACAAAGAGGTGAGTTCAACCTGAGCTTCACAGTGGGTGTATCCAGACAACGGTACTCTTCCTGGAGGCTGCTTCTGCTTCTCCCGTAGGTGATCAGGAGTGACGCATGGTCCTGATGAATGATGGACAGGCACACCCTTGAACACAGAGAAATAGTTACGGCCACCACCCCGCCTCCACCCAAGGACTTCAGTGTTTCCGGTTCTATGATTTAATTGCAAACTCCTCTTTCCATTTTCAGGAATTCTGATGTCCTGGAGAAATCAAATGTTCTCTGAGGGGTAAATCTCCATTATTCCTCCTCTCCCAGAGTTCCAGGACAATGTCACTACTTCCAAGGGTGAGATGCTTCACAAGACAGCTGTTGATTTACACCCTGGCTAGACCCTTCCATGCTGCTGTGTGTGGGATGCATGATCCTTCTGGAATGTCTCCGAGATGACTTCTGCAGGCGAGTCTTGTCTTGGAGTATCTTGGGGCTAGATCAGTCATGTCCATTTTAGGGCTGATGAGATGTTGTGTGAAAGAGAATTTTGAAATGGTTTTCTTAACAGCTCTGATTAACGTTGAACATTTGGATCCTAATGTGTCGGTTATAGACCATTAATGTCTCATCATTAAAAATGTCTGCTGCTTTCACTGAGCAGAGAAGGATTTATGTGAGCAATATATGGGTGGAGCTGATCTGGAAAGGAATTTAGGGAGGGGAAATTATGCGATCTCTCATTTTTTCAGGGAGAGCCTGAATCTACCTCCCTCGTTAGTATGGTGCTCTGCTCAAAAGTTCCTCTCTGTGGACAGACCACTTCAGTTTGATGCTTGTTACGGTTTGGATCTGAAATGTGCCCCTAAATCCCATGTTGAAGGTGGGTCTCCAAAGTGGAGTTCAGAGGTGGAACCTCTAGCATGCTGGAAATCCCTCTCCCACTGAGGTACACCCCCAGCCGTTTCCTTCTTATTTTTATTTTTATTTATTTATTTATTTATTTCTGCATCAGCAAAATATATATTATATATATATTTATATAAATATAAGGAAGATTTCCCCCACCCTCCCACCCCGAACAACATGTCTCTTAGTGTTTGATTTTTTTTCCTTTTCTTTTTGTACACAGAAATTAGGGAATTTCAGAATTTTTACATACATTTTAGCAAACACATTTTGATCTACTGGCTTCTTGGTGCAATAATGCAACGGCAATCCATTCTGGTGCCAAAGGCTCATACCATTACAAGGAAGTTGTGAACTCTAATTTCTTGGGAGCTGAGGCCAGTTCCACACGAACTTCTTTTGCATCCCTCTGGTCCACCGTGATTCATAAATACCTAGACTTTTTTTCTCAAATGAATCATTAGACGTTAAAAATGGAATAACAGAGTCACAAAGGGCCACATGCTTTTCAGTATAAAGCATTCTCCTTCACTAGGTTGCTATCACAGTGCAGACTGACTGCCTGAATATGCTCAGGAGATTTAGTCAATATTGTCTGTATTTGGTTATGGAAAGGCTCTCAATTTTTTTTTAAATCCAAAGTGCATAGCGAGAACAAATCAAAGCAGTTTTCCTTTTCACCATCAGTTTCATCTAAGCATCTTCCTATGAGAGGAGTGCTCGGATGCCTTGTCTTTGTCCTCTCACCCTTTCCAGTGAATGCTATCCATCGAGCATATTTTGTAGCTTCTCTTCGCCAGTGGGAAGCCACCAGCAAACCACATGTGACAGTCAATGAAATGATTCCCATGATGATAAAAAATAGTGTGGTGACCCACTCTGGGGGTAGCTGGGGAGGGATGCACGTCCCGTCTCGTCCATGGATTGTTTGACACTGTCGCACTAGCCCCACAGTGAGTGCTCCCGTTATTCCAGCTACTCAGGATGCTGAGGCAGGAGGATGGCGAATGTGAGGCCAGCTGGGCAACTTGATGAGATCCCGCCGACTCCCGGTGTTGATCCAGTCGGGGTTGGCGATGCTGGCGATGGCGAAGATATCGGCGGCCAGAAAGAGACATCCTGAGATGATAGTCAGTTTATCCATCACCCCCCGAGCCCTGGGCAGACCACAGCCTCCGGCCTCCAGCCCCATGGGCCGCTGCCGGGGCCCTTGCGCCCTCTGCGCGCTGGGGCTTTTTATTTTTATTTTTAAGACAAGGTTTTGCCAAGTTGCCCAGGCTGACCTCAGCCTCCTAAGTGGTTGGGTTCAGGGTGTGCACCACAGCGCCCGGCCAGGTTGCTCTAGATGAGACTTCTGCTGTCTAGAGCGGACCCTGAAGAGTATTGCCTCTCATAGGTGAATGAGAGGATGGATGAAAAGACCAGTCTTCCAAATGCTGCCTCAGAACTTGTCCATCAGTCATTTCATGACTGCTGAGGGCAGTGGTGCACCCCTGCAATCCCAGCCACTCAGGAGGCTGAAGCAGGAGGATCACAAGTTCAAGGTCATCTTGGGCAACTTAGGCAGACTGCCTCAAATCAAAGAAAAAAATCTGAAGATGTAGCTCAATGGTAGAGCACCGCTGAGTTCAATCCTAATAAAGAAAATGAAAAATCACCACCCATCCTCACATCAGCTCCGCTGTGTATTTTATAGCTGTGAAATCCATTGCAATCTGCCCTGATATATGCATGTCGATTTCACATGGTTGGATCATAATGTGTAGGAAATTATATCTTATTCATCTCACTCATTTCAATATTATGACATACCCATCATATTTGTCATTTTAATAGCTATATAACATCTCTTCATTCATATGAAATTTACTTATTCAATACTGAATGCTAAACAGCTATTTTTTCAGGTCTCTGATTTTTTAGAAATCCTGTTAATGCTATTATAAATGTTACTGCATACAGCTTTTTAAAAATTGACAATAGCCAGGCGCAGTGGCACATGCCTTGTAATTCCAGCACTTTGGGAGGCTGAGACAGGAGAATTCCAAGTTCAAAGACAACCTCAGCAATGGCGAGGTGCTAAGCAACTCAGTGAGACCCTGTTTCTAAACAAAACACAAAATAGGACTGGGGATGTGGCTCAGTGGTTGAGTGCCCCTGAGTTCAATCCCCAAAACCAAAAAAAAAAAAAATTGACAATAACTGGACCCATTTATAGGATATGATGTGATAATTCAATATGTGTATAAAATGTGCAATGATCAAATCAGAATACTTATTTTTTATTTCTCAAGTATTATTATTTTTTTTGGAGGGAGTTACCGGGGATTGAACTCGGGGCACTCGACCACTGAGCCACATCCCCAGCCCTATTTTGTCTCTTATGTAGAGACAGGGTCTCACTGAGTTGCTTAGCACCTCGCTATTGCTGAGGCTGGCTTTAAACTTGCGATCCTCCTGCCTCAGCCTCCCAAAGTGCTGGGATTACAGGCATGTGCCACAGTGGTGAGCTCAAGTCTTTGTCATTTGTTTTTGTTGGGAAAGTTCAAACTCCTCTCTTCAAGTTCTATATAAAATGCACATTGTTGTGAATGTAGACACCTGCTGTGTGGTGGAGCACATTAGAGCCTTCTCCTCCGGTGTAACTGCATTTTGGACAGTTCCTCCTCTGATCCTCCTCCTTCCTTCCCTTCCTGACCCTGTTCTATTTTTTTATACGTAGCTTCTCCAAAATATATTTTCCTTGTGATCAATTCTCAGGAATAGTCTCAGTGAATCAAAGCATATACATATTTTAATGATTTTTGATAGGTCACCAAACAACCCTGCAAAAAAAAAATACAATATGGATTTATAAGGCCACCAGTAATAAACAGCAATGTAAGACACGTATTTTAAAAAATTGTGTGTTGCTCTCAAACACAAAAAAGGAAATGATAAAGTGCCATTGAGCAGTTCTGATTAGCAGGACCTGAGGAGGAAAATGCATGACAGACAAAGGCTCAGAGACCCCTGCTCCTTCCTAACTGAGGAGTGTCCAGTGCTGCGACTATCACTGATGAGGTGTTAACCAGTCTGCCTGGTGATCTCTCTCTTTTTATGACTCTCATTATTTTTGATTTTGAGACAGAGTCTTGCTAAGTTCCTGAGGCTGGCCTGGAACTTTTGATCCTCCTGTCTCAGCCTCCCAAGTCAGGGACAGCAGGAGTGAACCACCCATGCCTGGTTTTGACAGTCTCCTTTTAAGAAAGAGGAATTTGAGGAAGGCTATGGTTGTAGTAGCAGAAGAGCTCACATGGGAGGAATTCGTGGAGGGTAATATGGTGTAATACGAATGAATTTTGGATCCAGAGAGGTATGAGTTGAAGTCCCACATCCACTTTTTAAACCGTGGCCTTGGGCAGATTACATGCCCCTTTTCAGCCTTACGGAGAGCTGTCCTGAGGAGTAGAGAGGTACCTGTAAAGAGGGAATGACAAGCCGGGCGCGGTGGCACAAATCTGTAATCCTAGCACTTAGGGAGGCTGAGACAGGAGAATCGTGAGTTCAAAGCCAGCCTCAGCAATAGCGAGGCACAAAGCCACTCAGTGAGACCCTGTCTCTACATAAAACACAACATAGGGCTAGGGATGTGTCTCAGTGGTTGAGTGCCCCTGAGTTCAATCCCCAGTACCAAAAAAAAAAAAAAAAAGGGAATGACAATAACTCATGGGCATCAAAAATAGTCTGACATCAGTGGTGGCAGAAGACACCACAATCAAGAGATTGTCTCAGCCTTGGTTCAAGATAAAAAAGCATGTGAAATACTATAGAGGAAACAGAGGCAAAAAGGAAGAAGCTGGGTACAGTGGCACACATCTGTAATCCCAGCAGTTAGGGAGGCTGAGGCAGGAGGATCACAAGTCCAAAGCCAGCCTCAGCAATGGCAAGGCGCTAAGCAACTCAGTGAGACCCTGTCTCTACATAAAACACAAAATAGGGCTGGGGATGTGGCTCAGTGGTCGAGTACCCCTGAGTTCAATCCCTGGTAACAAAAAAAAAAGGAAGAAGAGAACAAAATGGGGTCATGAGACATTGTCCTGTGTGACCCGCTGTGCTCCAGTCATTCACTCAGTGCTATATCCCCAACATTTAGAACAGTGTCTGGGATATAGTAGACACCTAATAAACAACTGTTAAATAAATGGAAGACCTTTGGGGGAAAATGCATACGATTATTCACTCTTGCAGAGCAGCCATGCACCGCACACTGGACAGACCAGTAGTAGAGAAATCAGTTATCTGTTAGCTTTCTGTTACTGTGACAAAATACCTGAGATGATCAACTTACAGAGGAAAGGTTTATTCTGGCTTACAGTTTTGGAGGTTTCAGTCCACAATCAGTTGACTTGTTGTTTGAAGGCCAAGAGGGACACAGTACATCATGGCAAGAGCATGTGGCAAAGGAACTTGTTCATTGAATGACAGATGGAAAGCAAAAAGAAAAAGAAGAAAGGGTAGGGGTGGAGTCCCGAATTCCCCTGCAAGGGCGCGCTTCAAGCCCCTAGCCTCCTCCCACCAAGCTCTACCTCCTTAAGATCCCACTACCTCCCAATAACACCACAGCCTGGGAACTAGGCCTCCAATGCAGGGGCCTTTGGGGGACTGATCCAAACCAAGTGATAACTGCCACTCACTCACCATTTCCTAGCTAACATGTTCCCATATCTTTTTTGCATAATATTAATATATATCCTTTAGTTCTTTTCTGCTGTATAGAAACATTTGGGAAATGCTAATCTGATCCACTCATCCTGCTCATTCTGCTGGCAAGTCACAGAAGCCACATAAAGGAATTTTAAACCAGAACCAACTGCAGTGAAATTCCAAAGTATCCAAATTGCCAGGATCTAAACCCCAAGAAAAGCAAGGTCTATGAGTATAATAAATAATAACTGCTCTGGGGACGTGGTAATTGTCCCTTGGTTTAGGTGGAAGCAGAGATGTCCAGGTGGCCTGTTCCTCCTGCCAGCAACACCTGAGCTACTCCCTGGTTGGGGAAGAGCTACTTCCCTGGGTTGCCCTCCGCTCCCTGTTGAGACATCGCAGGTTTGACAAGCTGCAGAATGCTTGCTTTATCTTACTGACCCCGTACCAGCCATTTGGAATGGAAAAGTACTTTTTCTTACCCATGAAGTTGAGGAAAGATCCTGACCTCCTTTTCTTCCAGCAGAGGATTTACTGTAAAGTGTGTGAAGTTTAAGCTGGGCATGGTGGCACACGTCTGTAATCCCAGCACTTAGGGAGGCTGACACAGGAGAATCGTGAGTTCAAAGCCAGCCTCAGCAACGGCGAAGTGCTAAGCAACTCAGTGAGACCCTGTCTCTACATAAAACACAAAATAGGGCTGGGGGTGTGGCTCAGTGGTTGAGTGCCCCTGAGTTCAATCCCTAGTACCAAAAAAAAAAAAAAAGTATGAAGTTTAAGCCCAGGCCCCTTTACTTAGACAGTCCTCTTTAACATTTTTTTTCTATTTTTATACTCTTTCTAAATAAATACTTTGCATAATAAATTTGTATTTCTTTTCTTCTGTTTTGGGGGCTGGTAATTGAGTCCAGAGCCTGGCATGTGCCAGGACCATGATCTATCATCCAACTACACCCCAGCTCCCATATTCTCTTTCTTTAAGAGCCCCCTAAATTGTATATACTTGAGACCTCATGCAGCTTGGACCCCACACTCTTTGGGCATAGTAAGCTGCCAGGCTGGAAGCTCCCTAGGAGCAAGAATGTCCCCCACCCAGGATTCAGAGCCTGGCTCACAAGTGATAGGAGCTCAATAAACATTGTTGAGGTTTTAGTGTTTAAAGATCATGTACTTGGCAAATAGTACTCATTAAATCAAATTTTTAGGAATGAGGAGCCAGAGACAGAAAGAAAGAAATGTGTGCAAAGATGTTTCTCCACAGAAATGCACAAATGTGATTGGGTTGAAGTGACCCATAATACCTACAAAGACCATGCAGCATTGTGGGAATGAATTGCGGCTTAGGAATGAAAATTTGTTCCATTTGCTCTTTCCACCATCCACTGTCACGTGGAAGTCCGCGGTGGCAGTCTGGCCTTATCTGCAAGAACATGACAAAGGGGACTTTTTCTTCCCCTTTCTTTTTTTGGTACTGGGGAGTGAACATAGGAGCTCTTAACCACTGAACCACATTCCCAGCCCCTCTCCCCTTTTTAACTTTTGATTTTGAGACAAGGTCTCACTAAGTTGCTTAGGGCTTCACTAAATAACTGACGTTGGCTTTGAACTTGGGATCCTCCTGCCTCAGCCTCCTGAGCCCCTGAAATCACAAGCATGACCGCTGCACCTGGCACAAAGGGGACTTTGATGCAAGGTTAACCGTGTTCTAGCTCCACACTCTGCAGGTGAAATCCCTACAACAGCAAACACTCTGACATTGCTTCAGAGACAGATGCTTTTCTCAGTGCCGACTGCGAGTCTTTTTTTGTTTTTGTTTTGGTACTGAGGATTGAACTCAGGGGCACTCGACCACTGAGCCACATCCGCAACCCTATTTTGTGTTTTATGTAGAGACAGGGTCTCACTGAGTTGCTTAGCGCCTTGCCGTTGCTGAGGCTGGCTTTGAACTCTCAATCCTCCTATCTCAGCCTCCGGAGCAGCTGGGATTACAGGCTCGATTCTTCAGGGCAATGATGGGGAGGTGAGGGCTCTGGAGGAAGCTGGTCTGCAGGCAGCTGGAGGAGGCACACCGCCACGCTCCTGTCACAGCTGCCTCTGTAAGCCGACATCCAGGGAGCCCTCTGGGAATCAATTAACCGCAGCAGCCAGGGCCTGCTGTTAAGTCAGCGAGCACGGAGTCAGGGCGGGGCATTCCTTCTGCCCCTACCTTCCAGGAGCCCTCCTAGAAGGCCTCAACCTGCTGGCCACAATCATAAACAATGGCTGGAATGCGAGGATGGCTGGAACTAACCCTGGCCGTTCCATTGTCTGGGCCACAGACCCTGCTCTGGTCTCCTCAAAGGCAGTGAGAGCGGAGGAACAGGCCAGCCTCTAAACCCTGGAGCCAAGATGCCAGTGCTGTCCCTGCTCACTGGAACACTGGGCCGTTTATCACACAGAGCCCCATCTGTTCAAGGCAGAGGAATGCCATTTGCTGGGGAAGGAAAGGCAGAATGGATACCAATACTCCCCAGCTTTTTCATTAGAGAGTTTGAAAAATAGCCTTTCAAAAGAAAGACACCTTTATTTTCCAATTGAGTTATGAACTTCAACGCACGGCTGGGCTGAGGGTTATGATCTCACTCGTCCAGCCTGAGAAGGAGAAAGCGGCCTCCAAACCTTCCCTTGGAGAATTCTGCTTTGTGAACCAATTTCCTGAATGTGGCAATTTTTTTGCTACCAAGGAGTAGGGGAGGGGTTGGCTTATTTTATGCGGAGCAGAATTCAAAGGGCAAAAGGGTGAAAAATCATGATGGTTTTAGATTAAAGAATTTTTTTTTTTTTTTTTTTTGGTACTGGGGATTGAACTCAGGGGCACTCGACCACTGAGCCACATCTCCAGCCCTATTTTGTGTTTTATGTAGAGACAGGGTCTCACTGAGTTGCTTAGCGCCTCGCTTTGGCTGAGGCTGGCTTTGAACTCACGATTCTCCTGTCTCAGCCTCCCTAAGTGCTGGGATTACAGGCTTGAGCCACCGCACCTGGCTAGACTAAAGAATATTAGCAGAAGATTCGTGCATGGTCCTGTCAATCCTGGTGAAAGGCATTTTTGTAGATGATTATCCAGAACCAACCAACTCTGCCCTTCACCCTCGTTTCTGGAAGTTCACGTTTGCCGTATTGTAATGATGACGGTGGTCATCTTCATCGTCACGCTGGACTTTTGTAGTCCCTTTAAATCTGGAATTGTAAATCTTACGGTTTTGTGAAACAGCCCTTCAATTTCATAGACAGTTTTCTCCTTCCTTTTCCATCTAATTTGATGGACAGTCTTGGGGACTGAGTCCCCCACCTGCAGGCTGTGACAATATCTCTTACAGTTCTGCAAAACCAGAGGGTTCTGGATAAATCTTAAAAATCCTTCTCAAGACAGCCCTCTAAGGAATGACTCAGAACCAACTGGAATGGTAGAGTACTAGGCACATAGTGTCAGAGAGTCAAATTAGAGGACAGGCGGCTGGTGTCAGCTGCACAATGGATTGCTTACTTTCTGGTGGGGACAAATCTCCCCCATATCTGGGGTTGGAAGTCTGTGTAGATTGTGATGTGACAGTAGAGCTGCAGGTTTGAATTCCTGTTGTGGAGTAGGCCTTCTCACTGGGCCCAGGTTGGGTTGCCTCAGTGCAGCAGTTTGGCATGCCTTGGCTTGCTTCAGCCCCGGATCACTGCACCTCAGGCCCACACTGACTTGGCAGGCTCCATGCAGCTTGGCCCGTGCTAGCCACCTGGGCTCCGGCTCCAGGACAAAGGCTGGGCTTCAGTGGTGGGAAGGCTTGGTGGAGGAACACTGCTTGATCCATGGCAGCTGGGTAGTGGGGGTGGGGGGACTGAAGGGCAGATGAACTCTTTCAGGTCACACCCCCAGTGACCATGCCCCACCTGTCTACAGTTACATCCCAGTTAGTCCATTCAAACTAGGATGGACGGATTAGGTTTGAGCTCTCACAGTGCAATCATTTCACCTCCAAACAGTCCTGCATTAACAGCAGCTCTTGGGAGTCACCTCCTATCGAAACCATACACTATCCCTGTGTCTGGTTTTATCTGCTGTTTATACCTCCTTGGTAAACTCACATGGGATGACAGTTGCTTCGTTCACAATTGGAGATACAGGAATTTGGGACCCTGAATTCTTATCATTTTCTCAATGTCCACATTATAGACATGACTAATATCTACTTAACGATACTCATCACAATTCAGGTTAGGAATCTCCTTGGCTTTTCCACCTTGCTCTCCTTCCATGCTTCCTGGCTCTGGAAGTGTCCATGGTGGAGGGTATCAGGGCCCCAGCTCTGACCAGTCTTCATTCATTGCAGAAGCAGCCCAGAAGCAGGATTGACTCTGAGCCCTGGAAAGGGATTCATATGAAATCCAGGTATTCTCTGCAACTCTATAAATGTCTAATCCCCCTAAATCTCCCAAACCATTAGCTGTGCAAAAGCCCAGGTACAGCTCATCAAATATCAGGGACAAACTTTTTTTTTTTTTATTTTTTTTTTTAGTTGTGGATGGACACAATGTCTTTATTTTATTGCTGTGTATGTGGTGCTGAGGATCGAACCCAGGGCTCCACGCATGCGAGGCAAGTGCTCTACCGCTGAGCCACAATCCCAGCCCTCAGGGCCAAACTTTAACGTTCCTAATCTAAATAGTGGATAATCACAAAATCCACCATTGATGCTGCTTTGCTTAAGATTAAGTTCTTTTCCCCTTTTAGTGACAGAAGAGGAGGAGGAGGAGGAGAAATGATCATAGACCTAAATATGAAATCCCAACTCCAAAGCTGCTAGGAGAAACCATAGAAAAATATTTTCATGGTAGGAAGATGTTTCTTGGACAACTTACAAATGCATAGAACATAAAATTGAAAATTGGAATTGATAAAAAAAGAAAAACATCTGCCCTTCAAAAGATACCATTAAGAAAATAGGTAGACTTAGAGAAAAGACCTGTTGGGCTGCACAGTGACATTTTGGTCAATGATGGAGCACACATACAGTGGTGGTCCCATAAGATTATGATTGAGCTGCAATATTTCTATCACCTAGTGACAGCAGAGTTGTCACAGATAGCATCGAAGCAAAATACATTACCCATGAGTTTGTGAAATGCTGGTGTAAACAGACGGTGCTGCCAGTTACGTAAAATTACATCTCATGCAATAAAACTTCAGTGCCGAATGCTTGATGGAAGTGAACAGCTGTGTCACTGGTTTATGTATTTTATGTTTATGAAAATACACATGTGTATAAATAAATATAAAAATAAACAAATATTATAATAATATATAAATATATGATATAAATATATAACAAATATATTTTATATAATTTTTGTATATGACTTAAATATATATAAATTTGTATGTTTATATATAAATATATTTACATACATAAAATATATGGAGTTGGTTTTTTTTTTTGCAGGTTAGGGATGGAACCCAGGGTCTTGTGCATGCTCTACCATTGAGCTACACCTCTAGCCCAACATAAAAGAAAAGTTAACATTTTTATGCATTAATCTTATCAAAATTGTGTTTATGGCCTCTCTGCATCAAAAGGACACATGGAGTGACTGGCCTACACTAGTCTATGCTGTTTGCACAGTGATAAAATCAAGTGGCGATGCATTTCTCAGGATGTATTTCTGTTGTTAACTGACATGTGACTGTGTACTTGACTAAGGACATATTCAAAATAGATAGTCCCAACTTACCAAACGCTTAACTTAAAGATTTTTGACTTTAAGAAGACACAAAAGCAACACGCATTCAGTAGAAATCATACTTTAATTCTGATCTTTGCCCAGGTAATCTTATCTCCCTGGATGCTGGGCAGGGCAGTGAGCCACAGCTCCCGTCAGCCACAGGATCACAAAGAGCGATAATCGAGGCCCTACAGCGTGCGGTCTGCTGAGCTGGGATGCTCAGTAGTGTAGGTGTAGTAAAGGCAATTTTCACTTAGGACGTTTTCAAATTATGGATTTATCAGGATGTGACTCCACTGTAAATTGAGGAGCACGTGCACACATTAAAAAAAAAAAAACTGCTAACACCACTAATAGAAAGACAGTTGCACTCGGAAAACGAGCAAAAGATCATCACAGCACAAAGGGAAAATTATAAAGCATATGAAAAGATCCTCAGAATCATTATTCCTCAGGGAAATTCAAATTAAATCCATGAGATATGACTACAGACGTGGCAGAATTCATAAAAATGAAAAAGGCTGATCGGAGTGTGAAATTGTGCTACCACTTTGGAAAGCTGTTTGGTGATTTCCAACCAAGTTAAACAAATGTCTACATTACCATTCAGGAATTCCACTTCTGGATATTTATATTTGGTCCCTCATATCCAAAAGATATCAGCTTCAGATTCAGCCTATAAAGAATCTAAGATATTTGAAACGAAAAAGAATTGTGTCTGTGTGGAACATGAACAGACTTATCTTTATTCCCTCAATGACACACTGCACCAACTGTTTATATAGGATTTACATCATATTAGGTATTATAAATAATCTAGAGATGACTTAAGATATACAGAGAATGACGGAGATTTTATTTTACATGAGGGAATTGAAAGTCCGTAGATTTCAGAATCCCTGGGGGAACTGGAACAAAGCATCCAAGAATGCTGAGGGATGGCTGGATTCATACATAAATGTGTATGTGCAAAAAAGATTTGTATGTGAATGTTTACAAATGCTTTATTCAAAATGGCCCCAAACTGGAGACAACCTAAATGTCTATCAGTAAGAGAATGGATAGGCACATTATGGTAAATTCATACAATGGAATACTACTCAACATTGAAAAATAGCACGCATTGCTACGAGGAATAAAATGGAACACTTTCAGAAACGTCAGACGGGGTAAAAGAAGTCAGGCACCACTAAAAAAGCTGTTTTGTACAATTTCATTTACACAAAGTTCAAGATTATAAAAAAGCTAATCTACAGTGATGACAGTCAGCAAGTAGGCTGGAAAGCATAAATTGAAAAAAGAGGGAAGTTTTGGGGTGATGGAAATGTGCTGCATCTTTTTCCAGTGGTGGTCATACAGAGGCATGCATCAACAAAACTCCATTAACTTTTTAAAAATATATAGGTTTTTTAGTTGTAGATGGACACAATATCTTTACTTATTTTATTTTTACATGGTGCTCAGCCACAACCCCAGCCCTCCATTAACTTTTTATGTAAAAATTAATCTTAAGATTTATGCTCGCTTAGGATACGTGAGACCATGGGTTCAATCCCAGAACCACCAAAAAAAAAAAAAAAAAGATTTATGCATTTTGCTAGAAATAAGTTATTCTTCAGTAAAGTCCTAATAAATGAGTACATGATCTTTGCATTGAAATTGAAAGTATAAAAAGCCAGAAAACAACTGCCCCCAATCCAATCATCTATGAGGCTTCTCCCAGCTTGTTTCAACGCATATTTTATGTGGGTGAAATATTCTGGCACATATATAATTCATTTTGCTTTCCCCCCTTATCATTGTATCATAAGCACTTTCCCATGACATTAAAAGCTTCCCACAGACACAATTTCCAGGGCCCACATCACCGTTCATCAAATACATGTACTGTAAATAATTCACCATCCCATTAATGTGGGATCGTTGTGCTTTGATTTTTCACTGCTGTAAATAATGCTTAGATAAAAGTTGTGCACAGGGGCTGGGGTTGTGGCTCAGTGGTAGAGTGCTCCTCAGCACCACATAGAAATAAATTAAAAAAAATAAAGGTCCATTGACAACTAAAAAAATATTTTTAAAAAAGTTGTGCACAAAAGTTTTCACATAAATTTGTGTGTATGTGGTGCGTTCCTGAGGAAGGAACAGGAGCCTCATGAATGCTTGGCAAATGCTGTTTCACTGAGCCGCATGCCCAGCCCTGAAGTTTTATTTTCTGCCTTTTAGGTTATGTGTGCAAGTCACGTTCCCGGGTATGTATCCTTTTTTTTTTTTTGGTACTAGAGATTGAACTTGGGAGTGCTCCACCTCTGAGCTACATCCCCAGCCCTTTTTATTTTTTTATTTTGAGACAGGGTCTCCCTCAGTTGCCTATGCTGGTCTTTAACTTCTCATCCTCCTGCTTCAATCTCCTAAGTAGCTGGGATTGCAGTGTGTGTCACTGTTTGCTGCAGTCGTGGGGTGCTTTTAAAAGAACAGAAAAAGTAGCAGCAAAACCCTCCATCTGGAATTTCTGCCTAGTAGCTTAGTTCCTTGGCCTTTTGTAGTGGAGGGGCAGGTAACCCTGAGCCAATTTCTCATTTCCTATTATGTGGTCACAGAGAGCCTCCTCTGCAGAACCTCGGGGAAATAAAAAGCAGATTCAGATAGGAGAGGACAGTCCTCCATCTCAGGGAATGATCACTGAGGAAGTGGGGAAGGAGGAAGGAAAACTTCCCGGATGAGGTGATGTTTTAACCAGGTCAAAGGATGTAGGGTTTTGCCGCCTGGGAGGGGAGCAGAGGAGAATGAGCAGAGGGAGCACAGTATCACCGGGCGCTGGAATCATGAAAGTGCTGAAGCATTAAAGTGTTTAATTAAATTTAAACATTAAAGTGACAGCATCGTATTTGTGATTTGGAATTCTCTGGCAATGTTCCAGATCAAAGATAGAAGTAGAAATAAAGATGGCTATTAGGGTTGGGTAGAAAAATTAAGGGACTTGTGACAGGTAGGCAGGATTAGTGGAATTGGAATGGAAGAAAAGTGAGAGGGATTTGGGAACAAGACTTTAGAACTACTGAGTAGGGACGAAGAGAAAAAAATTTAGTCAAAAAAACCAAAAAAACAAAAAAACTTCTTGCTAGGCTCTGTGGCACACACCTGCAATCCCAGAGACTGGTGAGGCTGAGGCAGGAGGATGCCAAGTGCAAGTTTGAGGCCAGCCTCAATTTAGAGAGACACTGCCTCAAAAATAAATAAATAAAATAAAAAGGACTGGGAATGTAGTTCAGTGGTAAAGTGCCCCTGGGTTCAATCCACAGTATAAAACAAAACGAAAGAGGAAAAAAAGAAAGAAACCTTTCCCCCTGAATTTCTGAATCTGCAATCCTTGCTATACTATTGACTAACTAACTGTATGAATTTCATGTTTCTTTTTTCTTTTTTTGGGGGGGGGTGGATACCAAGGATTAAACTCAGGGGCACTCAACCACTGAGCCACATCCCCAGCCCTATTTTGTGTTTTATGTAGAGACAGGGTCTCACTGAGTTGCTTAGTGCCTCGCCACTGCTGAGGCTGGCTTTGAACTCGTGATCCTCCTGTCTCAGCCTCCCTAAGTGCTGGGATTACAGGAGTGCGCCACCGCGCCTGGCTGAATTTCATGTTTCTTTGGAGGCATTTCTAAGCTATAAAATAAAGAGATCAAACCAGATCCAGCCTACAGCAAAAGCAGCTGTTGCTGAAAGAACAAAATCTCTTCCCTTCTAAGCAGGGACCGGGCTCTCTGTGAAGCCACACCGTGATCATGTATGGAAGCAGTGAAATCCATCTTCCCGCCCAGGGCCTGATAATCTCCAAGGTTATCCCTAGTTCAGAAGGTATGATTACAAATTATTCATCACATTCTTCATGTGGGAAGTGGAATTAGAAAAACTACTATTAGGGGCTGGGATTGTGGCTCAGTGGTAGAGCGCCTGCCTCGCCTGTGTGAGGCACTGGGTTCGATCCTCAGCACCACATAAAAATAAATAAAATACAGATATTGTGTCCATCTACAACTAAAAAAAAAAATTAAAAAAAGAAAATAAAAAAGGAAAAACTACTATTAAATAAGGACCTATCCTTGAGATAATGTGAGCTTGCTCCCACAATTGGGAGATTCAATGATAATAGGAGATTTCTCTCAGAGTGTAAATAGTAATCAATATTAAGCACTAAGCACGGCAGTAGATTCCTGCAATTAAGACCTTTCTTAGTTCCTCTTATTTTCTCCAGCACTTTCTCAGCTGGATGTAACATCTAAAAATATACGTAAACAGCCTTTCTCTTGAACTCATTTTATTTATTTGCTTACTTAATTATCAGGTTTTTTTGGTAAGACAAGTTACACTTAACGATTCATTAATCTTGAATGCAAACAAAACCAAATGAAAAACATGGTGTCTCTTATTTTCTTTTTTTTTTAATGTACATTTTTTAGTTGTAGGTGGACACGATACCTTTATTTTTATGTGGTGCTCAGGATTGAACCCAGTTTCTGATGTGTGCAGGGTGAGCATTCTGCCACTGAGCCAGCCTTTCTTTTCTTTCTTTTTTTATATATTTTTTTTAGTTGTTGATGGATTATTATTTTATTCATTTATTATTTACATGTGGTGCTGAGGATCGAATCCAGTGCCTCACACATGCTAAGCAAGCGCTCTACCACTGAGCTACAGCCCCAGCCCTTATTTTCTTTTTTGAGGTGGGGTCTTGCTATCTTGCCCAGGCTGGCTTTGAGCTTATGTGCTCAAGTGATCCTTCTGCCTCAGCTTTCTGAGTAGCTGGGCCCACAGCCATGCACACACCACCAGGCCTGATTTATTTTATGTAGATACATGATTGATTGATAGATTTTTTGCATTATTGAGAATTGGACCCAGGGCCTCACACATGCTAGGCAATTACTCTCCCACTGAGCCACATCCCCAGCCCTTTTAATTTTTTATTTGGATACAAGGTCTTGCTAATTGAGCAGGCTGGCCTAGAACTTGCAATCCTCCTGCCTCAGCCTCCTGAGTAGCTGGGATTGCACGTTGTACCACTATGCCTGACATGATATGATATTTTTGTAGGAAGGAATGAGATGTTTCCAAAACCTAAGTGGAAAGATTACTTTTTTCTTCAAATAGAAACGTATCCCTAGTTTTTTGCTTTTATCATGTAAATCATCTGTTTTCACTGTTGACTCCTGATAATCGATGGAAATAAAAGGAATTCCACTCCTATCGTTGGGTTTCTGAGGAATGTTAACAGGAGCAACAGTGGATGGGATCAACTTGGTGTGTCAATTCCTGGGAGAGACTTGATCACCTCTTTCCTGTCCACATGGTAGAAGGAGCTGGTCTGTGGCTCTGTCGCCTTTCCTGGTGTAAAGACTTCACTTCTGTGGATGTTTCAAGCTGCCCTCTCACCTCACTGGACAGGAAGTAGGGAAGAGGCTCCCAGTGGGCTCTGTACCACCAGCAGCAGCGAGGCCTCTCCATCTGCTATGGGCTCCACTCCCCTGCACTGGGGCTGAACCCAGGGGTGGTCTCCACTGAGCTACACCCCCCACCCTTTTGCTTTCTTTCTTTATTTCAACTTTTTTTTTTTAATTTTAATTTTGAGACAGGATCTCACTAAATTGCTGGGACTGTCCTAGAACTGGAGATCCTCCTGCCTCAGCCTCCTGAGTTGTTGGAATCACAGGTGTGCACTACCACGCTTGGCTTGCTAAGCTCAGACTGTTGGCTAGCCCGAAGAAGCATTGTGTTTGTGTTCCACAGTATTTTTTGTTTTTAATTTGGATATCAATGTCTTCAAAGAGGCCATGCTGTCTCGCCTGGCCACAGACTCCCCGACCTCGTAATATTCCATTCCAAGCCCACCTGGTTCCTGAGACGTTTGAGTATGTGACCCCTGTTTACTGCAGTGTCTTTCACCTGCCCGGCTGTTATTCCTCTGGCAGCACCCACAGCCCTGTCGCCGTCCTTGTGGCTCTGTACTGGGAACACTGGTGCATTCTGTCCACTCCTGTGTCCTGAAATCTTGTAATTTGACTCTGGATCCAAAGGGCTTACCAAACGTCTGGTACAGACTGGGTACTGGATGAAT
>PVHX01015626.1:0-45994 GCA_004024805.1 Geosciurus inauris
ACATATATACACACACATATATCCATCTAATCTTCATATCTATCTAGAAGGATAATAATAATATTATGAGGAAACAACCTTAGGATATTGTGTTTTCCCGTGCTCACACAACTAGCAAATAAAGAGTTGGAGTATAAATCCAGGTCTCTCTGACTCCAAAGACTATGTTCTAAATCACTAGAGTATATTCTGTTTCTTTTCCATGTGTGTTGGAAATTGGCTTTTAGTCTAGAAATGTGATCACAAGAGGCTGGTACCTAAGGAGTTAAATGTAATTATAATAAACAGGGAGTTATTAAAGAGCCTTTGTATGCATGAACTCATTAAATCTTCATACTAATCTTATGAAGAAACTATTATTATACCTGTTTTACAGAAGAAGCACAAAGAGATTCCATAACTCACCAAGGGTCTTTCAGTTACTCTGTGGCACAACCAGCACTGGACTCAGTATATCTATCCACAGAGCACATACTCTAACCCTGATGCCATCCTGAGCCCCACCAGAATGAGTGAAAAGAAGATTGGTATATGGAACCTAAAAGTAAATATTTTTGTTATGTTTTCCATCAACAAAAAAAAATTGTCTGGAGAAAGAAAAGAGGCTTGAGTAATTTCAGAAGAAAAGTCATTATTATTGTAGAGGGTAAAGTGCCTTGCTAGTGGAGAAATTGTCCATAAGGTTGACTTGTGTAAAGCATTTGGAGAAGCAAATTCTGCTCTGCAAGAACAATGGAGTTATAGGATAAACATTTAAGAGCAACATTAGAGTTAAACTTTAACTTGAATTTTTTAATAGATACAGGCAAATGTTTCTAAAAAGGAAGTTAGGGAATAGGAAGGATCCTTCAACATGAGGAAGTATGCAGCTGTGTAAAGTCAGAGACTGCAGCTCTGGGAGAGACCCTGAAACTTTCTGGCTTACACACAGCTGCACAGCACAGCAATTAAAGGTGCATGCTGCAGCCTAAATTCAGGCTAAAGTCAGGGAATCTATGTCTGAATCATGATCCCACAATTGCAGTTCTGTGAACTTGCCCAAACTATTCATTTCTCTTGGTCTCTCATTCCTCTTCCACAGAAATGGTTTAATTATACCTATGACATAGGTATAGGTGTCCTAAGGGTTAATTAAGTTAATGTGCATTATTATGTGCTTAGCAATGCTTGCCATAGAGTAAGTAGTCCATAAATGTTAGCTATTTCTATTTAGCAACAAATGAAGTAGATAAGACCCATGGGGGTCATGTGATTTACCCAAGTGACTGGTTAAAATGCATGTTTTTCCATTTCTAGACTGTGGGATATATAAAGATTTAAGACATAGTCCCTGTACCTAAGGAACTACAGAGTGAGTATGATATACAGGAAAGAAAAAAATACTTTTGTTATAGAAACTAAGTAAAAATTCCAGAAGTGCTCCTTATAGCTGTTTTCTTGGGTCCAGGTATTTGGTAGTACATACATATAAACGAAAGAATTGAAACTAGATAGATAGATAGATAGATAGATAGATAGATAGATAGATAGAGAAAGAGAGAGAGAGAATTTCTGCATATGTTCATGTATATACACACATGTATTCACATATACACATATACATATCTATGTATATATGAATGTGGTTACTGTCTTTCTCATGGACATATAGTACCAGGCACATAGTGGGTCTTCAATTAATGGCTTCTGTGAAAGGAAAATTAAATTGAGTTCATATCATGACAGCCTTTTTTCATTTCTCCCCTAGACAGAAAGGTGTGGGAGAGGAATACTGTAAGACATAGGATATGTATTTGGAAATAAAGTTACTTTAAAACTTGTTTTGAAGTTATTTTGTAGGACTACATAATCCCTTGAAGTAATAGGAAGTACTTTCAGATATCACAAAACCATGGCTGGGATGCACCGACCTCATGAAAGGAAGTCTTTCTCATAAATGTCAAGAGACAGCAGCCCAATGTGTGGAGCAACCATTGCCTTCTAAGCAGTCACAGCTTGGCACCCCATGCTTCTTGGCATGAGCATCACAGCAAATGTTAATAGCTCAGTTATAAGAAAGCTGGTAAGTTTTGTTGTTGTTATTGTTGTTGTTGTTGTTATTTGGTACCAGGGATTGAACTCAGGGGCACTCGACCACTGAGCCACATCCCTAGCCCTATTTTGTGTTTTATGTAAAGACAGGGTCTCACTGAGTTGCTTAGTGCCTCACCATTGCTGAGGCTGACTTTGAACTCACAATCCACCCGTCTCAGCCTCCCAAGCCACTGGGATCACAGGTGTGCGCCATCACGCTTGGCTAGCTTTAAGACTTTTAGATTAAGATATTCAAATATTAAACCCAAAGATATTATTTAATAGTGATGCATAATAATTGGAAAATACATTTGCCAAAGATATTCAGTTATAATTGAAAACCTTCATTTGAGTTGTTTGTTTTCACCTCCTTCCCTTCAATCATTTATAAGCGATGCTATAGCAAGTGGGTAGGGATTAATTTCCACTTTCACCTCCATCCCATTCCCTTCTCTTTTCTCTTTAAAAAGTGTTCATAAGCAATAAAGCAGACATACAAAAAGGAAATTCAAGTCAAGAAGCAGAAAGTATGATAGCCAGACTAGATACCTAGACCTGGAAAAATGTAATCCTAAAAGTTCTAGCAATATGTCATAATTGACAGACTCACTAACCAAGAAGAGAGAAAATGGCACTAGATGCTCAGGGATGCTAAAATTTTAGGGAGCAACTCCTCTTCCTCTCCTCTGTCCTTTACATTGTAATCCTTGGAACACTTGTGGATTCTTCATTCATTCTCATTTCTCTCTCTCTCTCTCTCTCTCTCACTTTCTGTCTCCTCCCCTCCCTCATCACTTCTGAGGAATTTTTTTAAATACTTCACATTACTCCTCCTTATTTTTCATAACAGTAGCCCCGAGAAGCTGGGGGGAAAATTCCATGTACTGTTGCTTTTCTAACCAGCCTGATGGGCTCCGCCTTTAACCTACTGTCTATAGTTCCCACCAAGCAGAGAATTAAATCAGTACTTGTGATACTTGACCTATTTTCCATGATTATTTGAGGGAAGTTTTAAACATTCCTTCATTTCACTAATGCATTTCTCTCACTTACCTAGCTACTTTTCCTGGCCAGAAAGCATTTCTTTTTTTTTTTTTTTTTAATTTTTATTCTTGTTTTATTTAGGCTTACATGTTGACAGTGTAAATTGACTCATTGTACATAGATAGAGGATAACATATCCATTCTCTAGTCAGAAAGCATTTCTTTATCCTTTCTTGGCCTGGACTTTGATTTGTACTGTACTTATTCCCACAAGGATTTTCAATTTACTAAGTGAAATATTTCCAAACATCCACTGAAAAAAGGAAGATAATCTATTAAAGGGAACTCATTAAACCACGGGACAAGTCACAAGTGGCATCCTGGGCTTTCTTGGCCCCAGGTCATTTCAGTCTCTAAGGTTGATGAGGCAGAGAAAAATAATGGGTCATCTGACAGAAGCAAACAAAACTGGTGATCCATATAATGTGGTGCTTGCTTTTCAATGGAATGCACCTCCCGAGCCCTTTAAGTTGGAAACATCTGGTAGGACATTGCTTTAGGTGTTTTGGTGGATTTTAGAATTCTAAAGAGGTGTGTTCTTAAACCATTTGTGTCTTATGTGTAATAGATTATTCTGAAAATGCAGGATCTTTATGTATGAATAATAAGTACAGCCAGAGGCTCAAAAAACCAAGGTCTTTATTTTATAGGACTTTTTATTTTTTTAGAAGTGCATGGGATACAGATTATTTTGGAAATACAGTCTGAGCAATCTTAAATGACTAAGTTGTGCCAATGAAATAACTATATAAGAAGTATTTCCTATTTTAAAATATTCTTTTGTGAGAAGTTCAACAGATTAGACAAAGGGGAACAAGGAAAGGGAAGGGGATAGGAATAAGAAAGACAATAGAATGAATCTAACATTATTTTCCTAGGTACATATATGAAAATACCTAAGTGAATCCTACCATCGGTTATGCTCACAAGAATGGAGTCCTAAGTAGAATAAGATATATTCCATCCTTGTATAATTTTATCAAAATGAATTTACTGTTACGCATAACTAAAAAAAAATAAAAAAACATAAATCCAGTTAAAAGTTTAAAAATAAACTTTTTTTGTATCTTAACTTCAACTCTCATAGTATTTACCTGCAGGCTAAGAAAAGCACTGGTTTAAGAAGTCAAACAAACTTTATAGCAACCAAAGGCATCTCTAAGTGGTCCCATTGCTTTGTTTTTCAAACATAGCACATATATATGGCACATATGTATTATTCTGTGTAGATATGTGTATGTGCATCCGTGTTGATAAGCAAATAACAGCTCTGCTGACACTGAACATCAATGTGTTTCTCCAAGCATTACACCTGTACATAGAATCCAAAAAAACCTGAATGACTCTCAGTTTCATCTTTTAAATCCTCCTGCCTGGCACCATCATCACTGCTGGATAAATGTTTACTGATTCTTGAAACCACAGCCACAGTTGGAAAGCCCATGCATGCCTGTGGGTCTTGGAAATGGGTTTTTGCATATGACTTGTGCTGGAGAACATTACTACTGCTTCTGGTGGGTAAGGAAGATGCTCCACCATGATTATTTTCCACTTACAGTCAGACTGATTGTCCTGTTTTAAGCTGCATTTCACTGCATTTTAAAGCCATTTCTCCCTTCCTGGCTTTCAATGTCTTAAACTAATTGCAGGAACAATGGGAAAGAAATCTGAGAATGAATTACAGTAATGGGTGATTGTGTACCCTTAGTTTAAAGGCCCAAATAAGCAACTTCAAAAAGAATACAGACAAGGAGAGAAACTTAGAGGACAAAAAAGAAAGGAGCTGAGCACGGTGGTGCACGCCTGTAATCCCAGCACTTAGGGAGGCTGAGACAGGAGAATCGCGAGTTCAAAGCCAGCCTCAGCAAATGGCGAGGCACTAAGCAACTCAGTGAGACCCTGTCTCTACATAAAACACAAAATAGGGCTGGGGATGTGGCTCAGTGGTCAAATATCCCTGAGTTCAATCCCTCGTACCAAAAAAAAAAAAAAGAACCATCCCATAGGAATGTGACCTGCCAAGATGCCAATCAACCTGCTGACCTCAAGACACCAAGAAGCAAGATTCCACCCTTGAAGCCTTATCCCTGCTTTTGATGTATCCTTTTAAATAAACTACGGGAGCCATTTTCTAGTTGTCTAGCTCCAGCTCCCATGTGGACTGGATCTATCAGGGGCTCCAACTTTTGAAACCATAATTCCGTCTTTGTCTTTTGTTCTTTACTAATTATTCTAGACTTTGGTTTCTCAGGTGGCCTATATCCTCCTTGGCAGGAAGAAGAACCCCACAAGGAGATGCTGGATGTCTCCTTGCTCCAGGGCTCCTCTGTGTTTTCCACTCTATGAGGTAGGTGCTATGATGATCCTTCTTTTGCACTAGAAAACTGAGGCAATAAAGTCCAATAACTTGCTCAGAGTCACACAACTGGTAAGCGATAGTATCCTGAAGCATCCTGCTTTGAGTCTTCTGTGGAACAACATACCATATAATTTTATGTGTCAATTTCAAAAAAGAGTAATTCTGGATGATTTCATTGTCACCTCAATCACTTTAACTCTTTGTATCTGTTTTGTTATAAATTCATTCAAGTTTATATTATGTTCTTAAAGCTTCTTTAATTGATAAAATCTTGAAAGTGATTCAGAGGCAGCATTTCCCTTATGATACTCAAAAAAATTTTTTAAATCATTAAAATAACAATCTCTATAAAAAGAAAAAAAGTTAAGCCATTACAGGGACATATAAAAGAGAGAGTTATGCTGCTGTGTAAATTTAGCTCCCCTGTTGTAGATAATTACTTTTATTACCATCACCTAGTTTTGAACCATCTCAGTAATAATTAACTCAAAACTTGAGTCTGGAACGTTCAGCAATGTACATTTATGGTGCATTTATGGTACTCAGCTAACAGCACTCACTGGAAGTTTTTTAGCAGTAACAGCAGCTAAGCAGCACCAGATGAATCTTGTCAGTGCAATGAGTATTCCACCAAGGGTCTATCCACCCTCTTCCCTCAACCTGCCCTGAGGTCCACCAGCCCCTGAGATAAATGTCAGCATCAGCAAAGCTGTGCTGAGTGACTTCTGGTGCTTGCTTCACCTTTACTGAGAGGAAAGGGAAAGTGGGCTAAATGAGTGGAGCTACGGGGAACAAAGGAGAGAGAGAGGAAGGAAAATAGCAGGCAGACCAAGAGAGGAAGTCCTCATGCTCTTCAAAGTTAATTGAGGAAGCCATGTTCTGTTGTTGGGAAACTGGACTCCCAACATATTCAGGCAAAATTAAACTCATCCAGTACATATTAATTATTACCTACTACATACCAGACACTGGGCTAGGTGCAAGGAATGTAAAGGTGAGCCAACTAGATGCACTTTCTGAATCATAAAACTTACAATATAATGTGAAGACAGATATTAACCACATGAATGTAATGTAAAACCAGGATAATTGCTAAGAAGGGAAGTTGTAGTGCAATGTTGCAAAGGATCTCATATACATAACTGAGTTGCTGTGTCCTATGAGCAGGGGAAAGTTATTCATTGTTTTAAAGACAAATCTCATTTAATCTTTCATATGACTCCATAAATGAAGGGGAGAGTGGTGCTCTTAGGATGCAGGCTGATGAAAATATACCAGACCTGTGACCAACTTGATTTTATGGACCCCAGGCCAAAAGCAATGCTGGACACCTTTGAATTTGCCTATGGCTCCACTTCAGCTTTTTGGTACTGATAAATAACAATGCAGAGAGAGATCAAAGGGTGGAAAATGCATGACAAATAAGCTTTGGATCAGGCAATTTAAAAGGCTGATATGTTTTGCATAACATCAGAGAACAAGATGAAGCTGCAGGTGCTGAAATGACAGTTCAAGAAAGCATGTGCTCCTAGCAAAAACACAAGACTTTTTGATTCCCTTAGAACTGATGCAGGAAAATTTATGGAACAGGGTCCAGTAAAACAGCCAGCGCAAGCCAGGCGCGGTGGCTCAAGCCTGTAATCCCAGCACTTAGGGAGGCTGAGACAGGAGAATCGCGAGTTCAAAGCCAGCCTCAGCAACGGCGAGGCGCTAAGCAACTCAGTGAGACCCTGTCTCTACATAAAAAACACAAAATAGGGCTGGGGATGTGGCTCAGTGGTCGAGTACCCCTGAGTTCAATCCCCAGTACCAAAAAAAAAAATAACAGCCAGCGCTAGATCAACTTCTCAAAATACTATCAAGTAATCTCTCCCCAAAGGAAAACCTTTCCAACATAACTAAGAGTCTATCCACAGCTGCTCACCTAATTCAAGAAAGAATGAGATCTACATGTACTGATTTTGAAAGATTATGATACAGATACAACTGTAAATGATTAATTCACTGGACAGTTTCCATTCATGTGAATTTGCCACAAAGAGCTTTAAACTGTGCAGAGTGCAGGTGTTGCATTTATAGGCATTTTCATTTTTGAAAGTTGGCATCAAGTTGTTGGCCAAGGGAAAAAAAGATTCAATTTTAATTTTTTCTATGGAGAAGTCTGATTTTGCTTATGCCTGTGATTTCTAACCTAGCAGGCGAATTCCTTCAAGTCCCACAACTTTTTTTTTATTCTACTTAGGTATACATGATAGCAGAATGCATTTTGATTCATTGTACACAGATGGAGCACAACTTTTCATTTCTCTGGTTGTATGTGATGTAGAATCATATCATATATGCAGTCGTACATGAAACTAAGGCTATTATGTCCATCTCATTCCACCATATTTACTGTTCCCATGCCCCCTCCCTCCTCCCTGCCCTTTGACCAAAGTTCCTCCATTCTTCCCGTGTCCCTTCTCCCATTATGGACCAGCATCCACTTATCAGAGAGAACATTCAGCATTTGTTTTTTTGGGATTGACTTACTTCACTTAGCATGATATTCTCCAACTCCATCCATTTACCTACAAATGCCATAATTTTATTCTCTTTTATTGCTGAGTAATATTCCTTTGTGTATATATACCACAGTTTCTTTATCCATTCATCTATTGAAGGGCATCTAGGCTGGTTCCACAGTGTAGCTATTGTGAATTAAGCTTCTATAAACATTGAAGTGGCTGCAGCACTGTAGTATGCTGTTTTTAAGTCTTCTGGGTATAGACCAAGGAGTGGGATAGCTGGGTCAAATGGTGGTTCCATTCCAAGTTTTCTAAGGAATCTCCATACTGCTTTCCAGATTGGTTGTACCAATTTGCAGTTCCACCAGCAATGTATGAGCATGCCTTGTCCCCCATAACCTAGCCAACACTTACTGTTGTTTGTATTCTTTATAATTGCCTTTCTGACTGGGGTGAGATGAAATCTTAGTTTTGATTTGAATTTCTCTAATTACTAGAGATGTTGAACATTTTTTCATATGTCTTTTGATCAATTGTATATCTTCTTCTGAGAAGTGTCTGCTCAGCTCCTTAGCCCATTTATTGATTGGGTTGTTTGTTTATTTGGTGCTAAGTTTTTTGAGTTCTTTATGTATCCTGGAGATTAGTGCTTTATCAGATGTGTGTGTAGCAAAGATTTATTCCCAGAATGTAGGCTCTCTGTTCACTTCATTGATTGTTTCTTTTGCTGAGAAGAAGCTCTTTAGTTTGAATCCATCCCATTTATTGATTCTTGATTTTACTTCTTGTGCTATAGTTAAGGAAGTAAGGTCCTAATCTGATATGATGATTCGGGCCTACTTTTTCTTCTATTAGGCATAGGGGCTCTGGTCTAATTCCCAGATCCTTGATCCACTTTGAGTTGAATTTTTTGCATGGTGAGAGATAGGGGTTTAGTTTCATTTTGCTGCATATGGATTTCCAGTTTTCCCAGCACCATTTGTTGAGGCTATCTTTTCTCCTGTGTATGTTTTTGGCACCTTTGCCTAGTATGAGATAACTATATTTATGTGGGTTTTTCTCTCTATCTTCTATTCTGTCCCATTGGTCTACATGTCTATTTTGGTGCTAGTACCATGCTGTTTTTGTTACTATAGCTTTGTAGTATAGTTTAAGGTCTGGTATTGTGATGTCTCTTGTTTCACTCTTCTTGCTAAGGATTGCTTTGGCAATTCTGGGTCTCTTATTCTTCCAAATGAATTTTATGATTGCCTTTTCTATTTCTATAAGGAATGATGTTGGGATTTTAGTTGGAATCACATTGAATCTATATAGTGCTTTGGGTAGTATGGCCATTTTGACAATATTGATTCTGCCTATCCAAGAGCATGGGGGATTTTTCCATCTTCTAAGGTCTTCTTCAATTTCTTTCTTTGGTGTCTTGTAGTTTGCATAGTAGAGATCTTTCACCTCTTTTGTTAAATTGATTCCCACGTATTTTATTTTTTTGAGGCTATTATGAATGGGATAGTTTTCCTAATTTCTCTTTCAGAGAGTTTATCACTGATGTAGAGGAATGCAATTCATTTATGGGTGTTGATTTTATATCCTGCTACTTTGCTGAATTCATTTATTAATTCTAGAAGTTTTCTGGTGGAATTTTTTGGATCCTCTAACTATAGAATCACGTCATCGGCAAATAATAGTTTGAGTTCTTCTTTTCCTATTTGTATCCCTTTAATTACTTTTCTCTGTCTAATTGCTCTGGTTAGTGTTTCAAGGACATCAATAGGCTTAAAGATAAGAATCATATGATTTTATCAATTGATGCAGAGAAAGCATTTGACAAAATACAGCACCCTTTTATGTTCAAAACACTAGAAAAATCAGGGATAGAAGGAACATACCTCAACTTTGTAAAAGCTATCTATGCTAAACCCAAGGCCAACATCATCTTAAATGGAGAAAAATTGGAAGCATTCCCCCTGAAAATGGGAACAAGACAGGGATGCCCTCTTTTACCACTGCTATTCAACATAGTCCCCTAACTTTTTAAGCTATCACATCATTGGGTATTTTTTAGAAGAGTCTCCATAACTTTTATTCAATTTTCATGTGGGGCCATAACCCAAAATATGTAGAATCAGGGATAATATCATTTATGACTTTTGAAGCTTTTCTCAGGGAGGTAATCTTAAAAGCACACAAATTTTTAGTGTAACTAAATAGAAGTAAATGTTTTTCCATTTTTCAATATGTTTACATGCATATGGAGAATAGAGTATTATATACATACATGTCTAGGTAGGTGTATACATATAAAGATATAAGCAGAAATAAATGCAAAATAAGCGTAGCTATATATGTTGTTGTAGTTTGGATCGAAAAGTGCTTATGCATTAAAGGCTTGGTTCCCAATGGGTAGCATTATGGAGAAGTGGCAGAAACTTTAGGAAATGGGGCCTAGTTCGAAGAGGAGGTCACTGAGGGCATGCCTGTGAAGGGTTTATATTGTCCTTAACATGTCCCTATCCCCACCTCTCTCGTTCCCTTCCATGAGGTGAGCAGCTTTGCACTATCACACCCTTCCACCATGATGTTCTGCCTTACCACAGACCCACCGCAATGAGGCCAAATGATGATGAACTGAAATCTCTGAAACTGTGAACCAAAATAAGTCTTCCCTCTTTTAAGTTGTTTTTCTCAGACATTTTGTCACAACAACAGAAAGCTGACTAACACATACATATGTCATATAAAATGCTATGCTGTAGTGTCTTTGACTTTCTGACATAACAAGTATACCAATAACTGTAAATACCTTGAGAGCAGAAACTGCTTTCCATTTATCTGTTATTATAAAACCTTGCCCAGCACGTAGTATTTGTTCAATAAAGTGAATTACCCAGTAGACCTGTTCCAAAATAATATGTCCAGGAAAAAGTAGAGTTGGTTTATTCTATTTTAATTGAAATATCAGGAATACTTAAGAACACAGGAAACATTGTTTTGGAAAAGTTTAATTAACTTTTAAAAAATTATAGATTTATAAAGATATAATCTGAGGGTTTTTTAAAAATTCTTTTAATCAACTCTATGAGAAACATATTGGGGGAATTAGGAGGTCAGTTGTACAATTCACAATCCACAATCCAGTCTTTGTTTTTCAATATGTGAATTCTACTGTTAATGGTTTGTATCTGAGATGTCCCCCGAAAGCTCACATGCAAGACAATGCAAGAAGGTTCAAAGGAGAAATGACTGGGTTGTTAGCGTCTTAACCCAATTAGCGAATTAATCCCCTGATAGGGGATTAATATAGGTTTTGGGGGGACAAGGTTTAATATAGGTTTATGGGGGATTTAATTTTTCCTCCACTACAGTTGTTCTGGTCAGATCTTTTAGTCACAGCAGTGAAAAACATCTACACAAAAGGTTAATAACAAATACAGAATTTTCACAAAAATTTAATGGGAAGTAGGAGAAAAGAAACCCTAAGAAGGGGCTATTTTCTGCAAAGATAGATCTTTGTCTTTATTTCAGAAAACCTCCAGTCCCTTTCCTAATGGGGCCCTTGCTTTTTCTCCTTTACATATCTTCTTTATTTACTTTCTTCATTATCTTCCTTGGCTTCCTTCTCCTTTTGCAAGCTGTCTCTGAGCACTGGGAATGAAATGTGAGAAACTTAACCTAAGTTATTAAATTCATACCAAAATTTTGCATTTAAAAAATATATGTAATTGCATACTTAGGAAAGAACTTAAGTTGCTTCTTCATTTGCTCACTTAACAAACATGAATGAAGACTGAGTTTTATGGACATTACCACTGTCACTCATCTGGAGGAATAAGAGCAGATGCTTAAAAGTAATCTAAAATATTTACTTTCCCATGATATTTGCATTACTGTGGAAAAATTTATTAAACCAGAAAATTCTGTTTGATTCTCCAGTAACTGTATGCTTTGATATTTTGGCAGACAATAAATCTCCCAGGGTTCAAGAAGAAAGAGCTCATGTGCTGAGTAGTCAGAGAATGGGGTGTAGAGGGGGAAGAAGGGGTAGGGGAAGGCAAAATTGTCAGCTATGCCAGGGTGAGGCTGTGCCCCTCCTCATCAGAAGTGGATAGAACCTACTTTATGTCATGCAGTACATTTTCAATCCATTTGGTTGAATGAACAGAATATATGGTGGTTGAGCATGAAAATAAATATGATTTAAAATCAGAGGGGTGGAAATGTGCATGATATTCAGGATAATTACAAATAAATCAGCCAGGCTCAGTGGCTCAAGCCTGTAATCCCAGCACTTAGGGAGGCTGAGACAGGAGAATTGTGAGTTCAAAGCCAGCCTCAGCAACGGCGAGGTGCTAAGCAACTCAGTGAGACCCTGTCTCTACATAAAACACAAAATAGGGCTGGGGATGTGGCTCAGTGGTCGAGTGCCCCTGAGTTCAATCTCCAGTACCAAAAAAATAAAAAATAAAAAAATAAATCAGTCTAACCCAGAAGGCCTGAATAAAGATGTATTGGGAGGTAAGCTGGAAAAGTTTCCTTTCCACCTTCAAACTTCTCCAGTATCCTTAGGTCATTTCTAAAGTAGCTGCACTACACCAACAACACTGTGAATGAGGTCTTGCTTGTCTGTTTCCCCCTTTAAAGGCACTCTCTGCTTTGAGGGTCAGGATCATGATCTCCATCTGTATGCTCAAAGTTTCGCACAGGGACTGGTCGAGCAAGATGTCAATAAACCTGTGTCAAGTGAATGAACTAATGAATCTGTTAGGTTAGTGAGGCAAATGCAGAACACACCAACATGGCCGCCCCCGATGCCACAGGTCACATGTGCAAAGGAACAAAGAACACACAGTATGCCCGCCACCATTCTTCCTGACTCATCCCGGAAGGACTCTGACCTCAGGAGGATCCCCTGACCTTCTCTTCCTGCCTTAAGCCCTCCCTTCCTGACTGGGCCTTTTAAAATTTTCTGTACCACAGAATTCTCCCGGACACACTCTGATGGACGGGAGAGTTTAGCCAGAGAGCATATTTCCAGTAAAGCCTTGCCCAGTGGTTTTAATTCACTTCCTTTTGGTCATCTGGCTTTACAGAATCAATTTATATTATCTTATATAATGATCACAAAAAAGTGGTGCACATTGATGTCAAACTAAGTAGTGTGCATTTCATCTTTAAGGCAACAGATAAATTAATGTAAATATTGATAGGATCTAAATGGTGAGGAACAAAATACTAATGTCACAGCATAAGAGTTGAAAGGTTGAGAGGATAACAGCAGGCATGGAAAGAAATGAACCTGTGAATATGAAAGATATTCAGGATAAAATCAGATATGCATTGAAATGGATGCCACTCTCCAAAACCCACCAACATTCTTGTTCTATTGATCCATTTCCAGCTACTACCTACATTATTAAAATATTCCTATCCACTTTGAGTTCAAAACACTCTTGGCTTTTACCTCTTACTGTCTAGACCTTTTATTCTCCAGAGTACTATCATCTAGGGCATATTTACAGTGCCTTCCATTGTATCTTTGAAGTCTGACAAGCATATCACAATTTTATTCAAAGGGAAAAAAACTACTATGTAACTTGATAATTTCCATTGATTCTGTCAACAAAAGCATCAGCAAACAAAGGGAAAACAGATCAAATCATGTCATCAGGCCCTGTTTTAGAAGGAGAAAACAGAAGATTTCAACATTAACATATCCTAAAATTTTGATGTGGAAAGAAAAGAATGTTATTTTAAAATTAACATAAATTATGAATATCTAAAATTTTTAGAGAAGTCTTAACTGGAGTGGATGTTTAAGAACTCACATGAAAATTTCATTTTTTTTTTTTTAGTTACCCAGGATCAAACCCAGGGGCTCTTAGCCACTGAGCCACATCCCCAGACTTTTTATTTTTTTTATTTTGAGACAAAGCCTCACTAAGTTGCTGAGGCTGGCTTTGAATTTGTAATCCTCCTGCCTCAGCCTCACAAGCCGCTGGGGTTACAGGCATGTGCTCCCGACATGAGAACTTCTTTGCCCTTTACAGGAAGTGTTTCCACAGCACAACAACTTTCTAGCTCCAAAGCTGACCTAGTCAAAACATAACCATCAAGGATTAAGAAGCAGAAATTATGTAAAACTGACAATTTTGCTTTGTATATATTCTAATTTCAAGGTTAACACACTATTAATAAATCTAGTCTGAATGTTTCTAAGGAATCCATCTATTATTTAAGCTTACATCTATTGAGCATGTATTATGTACCAGAGACTGAATTAAACTTACATGATTAATTATATTTAGTTGTCAGAACAACTTTTCGAAGAAAGCATTGTTACTTACATTTTACATTGCTACCCTCACTTTATAGGTGGGAAATGAGGCTCAACAAATCAAATGACTTGCCCAAGTTCACCCCTTGTAACTGATAGAAGAGGCATGGAAAAATGAGAAAGGATATAGATGTTAAAATCCAAAAACCTGAGTTATAATTGTGGTACACAATTAACAGCAGTGGATATAATTAACAGCAGTGGATCCTTGGATGACTCACTTACCAGCTGAGTCTTGGCTTCCTCATTTAAAACATCAGGCAGTGTAGTTTAATGGTGTGAACTCTGGAGCCACCTGACTCCATGTGTGGATTTCCTCACCTGAAAAGCATGGGCAATGATGACATTAATAAGAACCATCCCATAGGGATGTTATACAGAGTACATGTATTAGCAAAATGCCTGGAAGTATGCCTGGTACATAATAAATGATAACACATACATACACACACACACAAATACACACACACACACACGTGAGCTATTAACAAAATTATGACCTACCTCCTAGGATTGCTACCAACAACATAATCAAAAGAAATATGTGGGGCCAGACACAGCACACACCTGTAATCCCAGCAGCTCAGGAGACTGAGCTCAGGGACTTAGGAAGTCCCTGTCTCAAAATAAATAATAAAAAGGGCTGGGGATATGGCTCAGTGGTTAAGTTCCCTAGGTTCAATCCCTAGAACAAAAAAAAAAGAAGAAAAAGAAAAAAGAAGAAGAAAGAAATATGTGATAGCACCAAACCATCGGAAAAATGGCTCGTTGAATGTGGATTGCAAAGGTTGACACTAGCTTAAAGTTCAGTGATAATGAGACTGAGCCATAATAAAAGACATTAATAAAAGCTGCACTGCTATCAACCCCTTACAGAAATCATCAAATGCCTGCAAGCTCATGGTTCTGTTATAGACAATGCTCAAATGAGTTGAACGAGTTTCTCCCAGTGAAGGTGAGATCTTGGTTTTCATCTATGGTGCTGGCTCTTTGGTAGTGAAGGTGGAAGCAACTCGCTCTGACCCTGGGTGAGCTACAGGGTGATGAACACCTGATTTCCCCCCAAGCCCCCAAGACCCAAATATTGCCTCAATTACAAAGATATTTCTCCCACCTGGGAGATGTCAGCTCCAGCATGCTATTACAGAATTAAAAATAGGATCCCAGCTGTATGGGTCTTGTAAATGGCATTTGTGTTTAGCTGCTAATAACAGACATTCAGAAAACAGTGGCTTAAGTACCTAGCAAGGACTCCTGAGGGAATCAGGTGCTCCAGCATCATTCACTCATCAGGGACTCATCTGCTCAACCATCCTCAGTGTGGAGAGAAACATCACAATTGTGATGGAGATTTGTCCGTGAGAGGACCCAGGCCCTAGATTCCACCACCTTTGGTCCTTACAGTTAGCCTAGCTCAGGTGAGGCTAAGTGTGTTCATGTTAAAGTGGGACTTTGAGGTCCTTCTGGATTTGTTTCACTAAGGGTGGTTTCTTCCACTCTAATCCCTGAACATTCAACAAAAACCAGCTTGTACTGTCAAGAGACCCACCAGAATTCATGTTTGCCAGCTTCCTCTTGCTATAGTGTTTTGGAATTCTGCTGAAATTTAGTAAAAAAAAGCTTCAGTGGTTGCCCAGTTAGGCTTTGGCTCTAATTCCTAAAGTTTATAACAAACCTACAGAGTAGGAACTCTTCATCCCATTTCATAGATAATGAAATTTAGGCTCACAAAGTTTATATGATATGTCCAAAATCACAAGGCTAATTTGTGATGCAAATCTAGTCCTAGTCTAGTTCGAATGAAATGTGCCTGGGGAAGGTAGAAACTCCTCGTTGGGGTAGCAGGATGTCACTCTTTGCTTCCTAGCTGAGCCTCTGCTATCAAAAGGCTGATCTCATCTCTGAATTCTCATCTGTATCCTAACTTCAAGAGTGGGTCTGGGGCCAGATCAGTATTGTTCCATTTGTTTGGTTTTTGTTTTTGTGTTTACCTATCTACCACAATACATTTATAGAAGCAGCTCTGTAGGTACCAAATCCATATGCTTCCCTCAGTTCCACTTATTCATCAAATAAATCTATTTCGTTCATATTTAAGCACACACACATAAAAAAGTCCTCTGCTAAATGCAAAAAATCACTAATAACACCAGGGTTTCAAGTCAAAGAAGTTGGTTCATTTGGCAAGCACAAACGAAGCCTGGCCTCCCCAGAAGCTAAGGCAAAGGAGCCAGGAACAGTGGCTGGAAGGGCTGGGGCATAGCCAGGAGCCTGGCTTGGCAAGACTCTTAGGCCTCCCTGGCCTTTCTAGATCCAGACTAAATAGGAGCAACAGGATTAAGTTAGGGCTTGGGCAAGTACTCCTGCTGAAAACTGGTGGAAAGAGCAGGAGGCAGCCAGATGTCAAGCTTTGACAACCCAATGGCAGGGAAGAATGAGGGTTGCAGAGAGAGTGAGGAACCCCTTTGTGGTAGGGACAGTCTACATGAAGGATTTACATATTGAGAAGGATTTACAGATTGAGAAGCAACAAAGCAGTAACCTGGCCTAGCAGCCTGGATTGCTCCCCGACGGGAAAGATATGTCAATGGTGCTTTATTGCCAGGTGCTACTTTTTACAATCACTCACGGTTCACCTTGGTACCTCCACCTGCAGATGGACCCTGTGATGGATGGGTTGTTCTAAAGTCAATGTGGTCTAGTTAGAAATTATATTTTCCAGAATTTTTGCCTTGACTGGTTTTAGGTTAGCATGGGCTAAAGGGATGTGGGATTTAGATAACAAAAGTGAATAGTAGCTATTGTTCTCCAAAGGTCTTTTCAGTCAGAATGAGAGATAGAGATGCCCAGCAGTTTGTTTCAGTGTGTCCCCACTTTCCTGTGCTCCTTGTCCAATTCTTCTTCCTGACCACAAGCCCTGCTTCTTTACAGAAGCCCTGTGCCAACCACCAGAAGCCTAGTTACAGATCCACAGAAGCAAACAAACCATTTTCCATAGACTTCCCTGTAAATTTCCCTCTGTGTTCCCACTCCAGGGATAGGAAACCCTTAATTTCTCATATCTTCCCTGCATTCCATCCTGTCCACATGCACCAGCACTTCAGAAAGACTAATTAGTGCCTCTTATCCTGATCTTCAGCTCCTCCTTTGGACCTTTGCTTTCCTGGTTCTTGACATGACCGTGTGAGGTCTTCTATTCCACATACCCATGGTGATAGTGCTTTCTAATCTAAATGAGCCCTTGTTCATCTATTAAGCAGCTATGTCTCCTTTGGTCCAGGAAATTCCCTCATCTCTCAGCGTCCCTCCTATACTCATAGGGAGCAAGACAATGATGAGGTCTGAAAAGAAGCTGAGCTCCCCAAGACAATGAGGTAAACAGATGATGACTCTCCTCTAATGCACACAGGGTTCCCAAGACCGAATGATCTACATTTATTTTATCCAAACAGCAATTGGCTCTCTTGATTCTCCTATGCAGTAGGATTGCCTTGATTTGCCCTGGCAAGCAAGCATGAGCATGACCATTGTCAAGTCTGAATAAGAGGCAGGGTCTAGTCAGACACAGTGGCACATGCCTGTAATACCAGCAGTTCTGGAGGATAAGGCAGGAGGATTGCAAGTTCAAAGCCATCTTCAGAAACTTAGTGAGGCCCTAAGTAACTAAGAAAGACCCTGTTTCAAAATTAAAATTAAAATTAAAAAGAGGGCTGGAGATGTGACTCAATGGTTAAGCATCCCTGGGTTCAATCCTTGTTGCAAAAAAAAAAAAAAAAAAGAGTTACCACCCTGGGTCTAATAGCAAGTAATAGTGTTATAATAAGGAGAAAACATAGTTATACGTCAGGATTTATGGCATATTACACTATTCTGATTTAAGCGAAGCAAATATTGTAACGTCTTATTTGATTCACAAGTGCAACGACAAGTCCTGTTTAAAGCATAACTGAATATGGGGGCTTTTATATTCCATTTCTAGATAATATAACTCTACAAGAGTTGACTTAATTCTCAACCAGATATTTTTCTTGTGTCAAAAGCAGTCGTTGTGAATACACACTCTACAAGTCAACTGCTATTACACAAAGAAAGAATTCAGCTAGCACTGGCACAAATATCCAAAGAATGGCTTTGAACTGAGTTGGGTCTTGATTTAGTCAGTTTTTTTGGCCACTGTGACCAAAGACCTAACAAGAAAAATGTAGAGGAGGAAAAGCTTATTTGGGGCTTCAGTCCATAGATGGCTGATTTCATCGCTCTAGGCCAGAGATGAGGCAGAACGTTAGGGCAGAACATGAGGGAGGAAAGCAGCTCAGGACTTGATAATCAGGAAGCAAAGACAGAGCTCTGCTCACAAGAGACAAAATATATACCCCAAAGACATACTCTAGTGATATACCTCCTCCAACCATACCCTTACCTGCCTACAGTTACCACCCAGTTAATCCATTCAAGTGGATGTACTGATTAAGTTAAGGCTCTAGTATCCCAATTTTTTCATCTCTAAACGTTCTTGCATTGCCTCACACATGAGCTTGTAGGGAACACCTCATATCTAAACTATAACAGGTCTCATGCCAGCTCCTGAACTATTCATGATGTCCCCAAAAGTGAGATTAGAACTGACTCATGAACTGTGTTTGCTAGAGCAAGGATACATTTCCATAACAGAGATTCAGAAAATAGTGATTAGGCATGGTGGCACACACTTATAATCCCAACTACTTTGGGAGACTGAAGCAGAAGGATCACAAGTTCGAGGTAGCCTCAGCAATTTAGTGAGACCCTGCCTCAAAATTTAAAATTTTATAAAAGGGACTGGGGATAAAGCTTGGTGTTAGAGCTTCCCTGGGTTCAATCCCCAGTACCATGGGAAAGGAAGAGAAGGGAGGGGAAGAAAAGGAAGGAAGGAAGGAAGGAAGGAAGGAAGGAAGGAAGGAAGGAAGGAAGGAAGGAAGGAAGGAAAGAAGGGAGGGAGGGAGAGAGGGATGGAGGGAGGGAGGAAAGGAAGAGAAAACAAGCAAGCCAGGCACAGTTACACATGCCTGTAATTCCAGCAACCCAGGAGGCTGATGTAAATGTATTGAAGTTCAAGGCCAGCTTCAGCAACTTAGAACCTGTCTTAAAACAAAAATAAAAAGGACTGGGTATATAGCTAAGCATTAGAGTGCCCCTAGGTTTAATCCTAAGTACCAAAATAATAATAATAATAATAATAATAATAATAATAATAATAATAAGAAGAAGAAGAAGAAGAAGAAGAAGAAGAAGAAGAAGAAGAAGAAGAAGAAAGTAAGAAAGAAGAAATAAATTAATGGCTCAAGAAAATAGACGTATACTTCTGGCTTATGTCACAGATGCAGGCAGAGCCACCAGTACTGAGTTGGTTGGGGAAGACTGTAGCTGGGAGACTGGAGCTGGTGAGGGTGAGACCAGTAGATCCCCTGTCAACGATGTAGGGACAAAGGCCGAGTTTATGAGCAATAGTTGAACAGTGACAGAGGGGAAAACAATTCACAGTGAAATTCCCTCTTAAGTTGAAATGCTCTGACAGAAGATAAAGTTTGGTCTCAAGTCTCATGAATTCCACCCTCCACTGCTGTGATGGTCAATACAATGACTACAAGCCACTGTCCATTATATAAGATTATTTAATAGGAAACTAATGTGGCTACCAAGGACTTGCGATGGAACTAGTGCAGACTGGCAAGTTGAATGCTTTATTTTTAATTAATTAAAGTTTAAAAACTCAATCCATATAAAATATTTTTTCACTAAACACAAACTTTTTAAATAGATCCCTATATCTCTTCAATCATTGAAAAATTAACATTTAAATTGAGTTGAATTTCCTATGTAAAAGACACACCAGATTTTAAGCACTTGGTATAAAAACACAGTATAAAATACCTCATTAATAATTTTTAAATTGATTACATACTGGAATACTTACTGTTTTTGATCTATAAGTTTAAAAGGAACTACTAAAATCAATGTTATTGATTTATTTTACTTTTTTCTAAGTGGCTACTAGAAAATTCAGTCTTGCATTTGCTACTCCCACCACATTTCTACTGGACAATGCTGTGTTAACATCTCCTATGATCAGTTTCCCAAATCAGGACCTGCTTCTCCAAGTCAGTAATTATGTCCTCAGCTGCCTTCCAGAATCTTCTCTTAGGTTAAAGAAAATTTAAAAAAAGAAAAGAATTAGAGAAAGAAAACCAATTAGAAAATAAACTAATTAGCTTACTTCTGAACTTAATTTGTTTGAACCCATTTTTACTTTGCCTTCCTCATACAAATTAGTACCTGTCAACAAGAGGTAATATGCTTGAACTTTTCAGGAATGCATAAAAATTTACATCCTGTGCCTTTTCTAATAGTAAGACAAGATCAAACAAATTTTTACACCCTAAAAAAGACAGCTAAATCAAGATCTAAGACAATTATTAAGAAATGATTGCCCTTCAAGCTAAATCTACAAACAGCTCCTTAATTCTTTTGTTTGTTTCTATATTCAGACATTGGCTAAATTCAAAAGCAAAGAAATTGGAAAGACCTATTTATATAAACCTTATTTATGAGCCTGACAGTAACAGTATGCATGGATGAACCATTCTGTACCAACATTCAAGGACCTTCTAAAGTAAGGGCCTGACATTGCCCAGGATCATATTTGTACCCATGTTTATAGGACATGACTCTGTCCCTCATTTGCCACTGCTGATTGGTCAAGGACTTGTTATCTCACCAAAACTGGCCAATCAGAATCTCTCCTTGGAATTTAGCCTCAGAAAACAGAAACTAAACTGCCTTTTGTTTTTTATGAGTGCTTGAGCTAAGAGATCCAGAAAAGTTGATGCTAAAATCATGCTATTGTTCAAATCTGGAATGTCTCCCAAAAGCCCATGTTATGAAAAA
This sequence comes from Geosciurus inauris, assembly GCA_004024805.1. Taxonomy (NCBI): domain Eukaryota; kingdom Metazoa; phylum Chordata; class Mammalia; order Rodentia; family Sciuridae; genus Geosciurus; species Geosciurus inauris. Next base: position 21,239 of record PVHX01015626.1, read on the forward strand.
TTAGCCCTCAGTTTGGCACTATTGGAAGATTGAGGAAACCTTTAAGAGTTGGGCCCTAATTGGAGGTCTTAGATCATTTGGAGTGAGCTCTCTAAGGGGATACTGGGACCTTAGCTTTTGCTTCTTGACCACCACGAGATGCACAGCTTTCTCTGACATGTACTCACACCTAATGTGCTGCCTTACCACAAGCCCCAAATAATGAGATTAACTGATCATGGAAACCTCTAAAACTGTGAGCCAAAATAAACCTTCCCTCTTTTTAAATTAATTATCTCTAGTATTTTGTTACAGTAATGAAAAATAACTACTAACACAGACCAAACACACTGGGGCAAAAGCATGGTAAAATAATCTACAATAAGATAAAGGAAAAATTAAGTAGATGTACCAAATGAAGCAAAGCCGAAAAATCAAACATGCTAGGGAAGATATAGCAAGTATCATTGGATTTGAACTTTCTATTTTTTTGGTTTCAGTACCTCATTTCTATAATTGTTATTCTGTAGTTACTAGTGATACCTAAAGACATTCAAAAAATTCTGTGAGGTTTTTGTTTTAGACCTAAACTCAATTTGAATGAGTTTCTGTTCTGAGAACAAACATTCCTGCCTTAGTCAATAAGACCCCAGTGCTCCTTGTCCATTGTGAGATTACTTAATAGAAAGCAAATGAATAAAATTTATTATAGGAAATTAATTAATAAGAAATTTATAAAATGATAAAATACAGTGCCCTCATAGAAAAGGCAGGTAATCTAGAATGGATATTTTAAGTTAAAGTGAAGCAAATATCTTTGCTAGTCATACAATAGAATTTGTATTACTACATTAAAAACATGAAGAGGAGATAAAAACAGGAGGGATAAAACAAAAGTGAGGTGCTAAGCAACTCAGTGAGACTCTGTCTCTACATAAAACACAAAATAGGGCTGGGGATGTGGCTCAGTTGTCGAGTGCCCCTGAGTTCAATTCCCAGTAACTACCCCCCAGAAGAAAAAGGGGGAGAAAGACAGCTCCTCACTTTTCTTCAGCAAAGACTGCTCTTCCCCTTTTGTTTTTATAAGATCCTCTAACAAAAAGTAAAAGTTTTGATAAAACATGCACTTTGTAAAGGAAGAGAGGAACATGTCTGGTTTATGTATCTGGGGACTTTCAGACTGTCCTTGAGATGAACAGAGGGACAGATCAGCTCCAGGGAGGGAGATAGTCCCAGAATGAAGTCATGGTTCTAGAAGAGGACACCAAACATCAGGGTCATCCACTGGAATATGGAAGGTTTCCTGAGGCTCTTAAAACATGAAGACTAGAAGATCAGGAAGCAACAACAAAAATGGGAAAGTATGAAACAAGAAGTAGTTTGTAGTTATCTAACATGAGTTCAGTATTATAGAAGGTTATTGGGAGATCAACAGAAAAAGAGCATTGATCTTGTCATGCAGAGAACTATTACCTAGTTAACCAAATAACACCAATACCCATCATTACTTGAACATAGGAACCTGGGGTGACTGCCTTGGGCCTGGAGTTCCAGAAAAAGAGTGGGCTTCATAATATTCAAGTCTAGCAGAGCAAGGAGAGGTGTGTCCCCAAGGCAGAATTAGATCCATAGCCACACAGAATATCCAGGTTATCTTCAAGGGACCCGCATTCCTAGCCAGGAATGTAATACTGAGTATTAAGTCTGAAGAACAAGTCAGGGTTAGGAAAAGGAAAAAGAACTGTAAGTTTAAACCTGGGATCAAGACAAACATGGAAGGGAAGGAGGTCAAGATAAGTGGCACAGAACATAGAATACAACTAGCAGTTAGTACAGGACCTCCTTGGTTTGGGGCAGTGTCAGAGGCCCAGAGAGTGGATGGTAGCTTAAAAGAATGGTTCTGATAATGAAAATGATATTATTCTGAAGCACATGAAGCCCAGAGCTAAGCTATAATCCCATAACCTTTCTAATGGCAAAAATCTGCACACAACCAACAGTCTACCTTCAACCCATGGCTGAATGTCTGAATTTTAGCCATCATGTCTACTGTTGAAACATCAAGTCCAATCCATTAATTTTTAAAGTTGAGGTTATTGAGGGCCAAAGAAGTCATATAACTTAATCAAAACCATACAACCAGTTACAGAATCAGGACTAAACTACAACTTTCCTGGCTTTTAGTCCAACTCTGCCATGTTGAAAACTTCCTTTTCCCTACCAAGCTGTCTATCAAAAGTTCAAAGGGAGCTCTCCACATACAAACTCTCCCAAATGCTGCACACCCTGACACCATCCTACTATTCCTAACAGTAGATCTGGGTATTTTCTCTCTCTAGGAATGAGAGCAGTCAAGAAAAAGAGGCAAAGAAAACTGAAGAATGGAAAGCAGATTCAATCTGAACTTTGAAAATTAAGTCTAATTTAGATAACAAGAGAAAAGAAGGAAGATTTCCAGAAAGAATTCCACAAAGAATTCCACAAAGAATCTCCCCACTGAGAATATGCTATATGGAGGCCAGTGTCTTGAAACAGGATGAAAGGGAGAGAAAGAAACAAGGAGAGGAGAGGGAGGGACAAAGGGAAGGAGAGAGAGAAAGAGGCAGGGCAAAGAGGGACTTATTTAGTCAGCCTTCAAGTAACAAAGGACACTAATAGTCCCCAACATCTTACATCTGGATAACTGTTTAATTGAGACTATTTAAAAAGCAAAACTGTGAATGGATAACAATGTGTGGCCACTGAAATATATTTGGAATTTTAAGAGACAGAATCCTTCCTGATAGAAGTCCTGTTGAAATGCAATAATGCTGTTTCATAACTTGTCATATTCTTCATGTTTTCAGAGCCTCAGGAAATCTTCTGCACCCAGTGATTTGTCCTGATATCTGGCATCCTCCTCTAGCATCATGACTCCCCTCCTGGTCTTTCTTCCTCTCTGGAGTTACTGTGTCCCTCCATTCATCCCTAAGTTGCCTAAAACTCCCCACAGATGTGAACCAGACGTTCTACTCTGCATATCATTTTAATTCCCAAGTAATAACACAAGACCCATCACAATAGACAGAAGTCCTCCACCTCACTCCTCCCCACCCTGGGACCCTGCTTCACTCTCACTAATGTCCTAATTTCCCACTTTTGAAGGATAAAATCAGAATTTCCACAAGGTACCACCACATTCCCCACCTACTAACAGCTCCTGTGCAGTTACATGAGTGAGCTTAAATGAGGCCAGACCCTCACCTGTTCACTAGGTCCAGCACCTTCCAGCTGCTTAATGATGTGCTCTAACAATTCTTCCCCTTCTTTCCTGCAGCATCTACTTTTTTCCTTTCTACTAACCACTTTTTAGCATAGAAACATATCATTACTTCTCCCATTTAAAAAATAAAACTTCTCTTGATCTCAATGGCTCCCTCCAGATTCTATTGTTTTCCTCTTCTTTGCATCATACACCCACAAAAACTTTCTGAAAGAGTTGGAAATACTCACCATCCTCCATTTCTCTCCTTTCCTCGCTCATGGACCCACTGCACTGAGTCTTTCATCTTCACCCCTCCATTGAAAATGCTCTTACTGGGTTAATGATGACCCTCTGATGTCAAATTCCTTTTCTAACCTGTCTTGGCAGCCGTAGTCAGCACGGTTGAACACTTTCTTCCTGGAAACCTTGTCCTCCTTTGACTTCCAGGACACCATGCTCTCCTGATTTTTCTCCTCCCTCCATGTTCCTTCTGAATCTCACTGCCTCCTCTGACCTCTGCATGTTGAAATCCCTCCAGGTCCAATCCTTAGACCTCTCTTTCTTGCTGTAATCACTCTCTAAGTGAATCCAATCCAGTCTCCAGGCTTTACATTCCTTCAATCTGTTGATGGTAACCATGTTTATATCCCTAACTCACATCTGTCCCTGTAACTCCAAACTCATCTCTGTTCAACCATCTACTTGTCTATTGTATTATAGACTCAATACGTCATCTCAACACAGTAGACCTCTCCTCCCAGATTATCTGTGGTTTTGCTTTTTGCAGTGTTAGTTACCTATAAGACTGAGGATATTAAAATAGTAAATGGAAATATTAAATTGAAAATTTCAGAAGTAAACAATCTGTAAATTTTAAACTACACACTCATCTGAGACGCAGAATAAAATGTCAATGTCATCCTGCTCCATTCCACTGGGGTGTAAACCATGCCTTTGTCCAGCATGGCATTAATGGTCAGCCATCTCTGTCATCATCTCAGCTGTTACAGATCCACAGTGCTTGTGTTCAATCTTTATTTTAATTAATAAGAGCCCCCAAATGCCAAAGGGACTGGCAATTCAAATGTCAAAGGAAGCCACAGGGTGCTTCCTTTAAGTTAAAAGATAAAAGTTATCAGCTTGATAAGGAATGAAAAAAAAATCATATGCTGAGGTCGCTAAGATCAACAGTAAGAGTGAACCTTCTAGCCTCGAAATCATGAAGGAAAGACAAGAAATTTGTGCAAGTTTGGCTGTTGCACCTTGAATTGCAAAAGTTCTACCCACAGGGTGTGCGAAAGCTTAGTCATTCACCTCACTTCATCACAGGAAGAAAGAAAGGTGAGTACACCATAATAAGATGTTTTGAGAGATAGAGAGACCACATTCCCATAACATTTAGTGTAGCATAAATGCTCTATTTTATTATTAGTTATTATTGTTAATCTGCTACTGTGCCTAATTTATAAATTAAACTTTATCATAGGTGTGTAGACATAGGGGGGATACAAGGTGTAAATATATTGTTAATCTTTATTCACAGTTTCAGGCATCCCCTGGGGATCTTGGAACATCTCCTCCGTGGGTAAGAAGGGACTGCTACACATCTACAACTGAGCCCCTGGTCTCCCTGCCACCTGCTCATCCAGGATGCTCCCCATCTCACTAGATGGCAACTCTATTCTTCCAGATGTGCAGACAACAAACCCAGAGTCACCATCAAATCCTTTCTTCTCAGATCCCATACTGAATTCATCCGTAACTCCTGTTAGATTTACCCTCAGATTACATCTAGAATTTATCCACTTCCCACCAGTCTTCTTACTACACACCATCTCTTGTCTGGATAAATTCAATAGCTTCCTAGCTGGTCTCCCTATTTGTATCCTTGCCCCCTTTCAGTGTATAGTCCTAGCACAGAGGGCCCTTTCAAAACATGAACCAGATCACATTCCTCTGTGCTTGCAGTTTCCCAAGTACTTTCTATCTCCACGGAGATAGAAAGACAAATTCCTTACTGAAACATGTAGAGCCCTTTCATCTGCCCTTGTTGTCTCTGGGCTCGCCTTCTTTCCCCTCCCTGTCTCATCTTGTTAACCCCACTTCAGCCACATTGACCTCAAACTTCCTTGAACTTGCCTGGCATTATTCCAACTTAACATCTTTGTACAGACTACACCCTCAGCCTGGATAATTCATCCCCAAATATCTGCATGGTTAGTCACTTTCCTTCTTTCAGGCTGTATGCAGATATTTTCAGCAAAGGCTTCCCTGGCCCCATTGTCTAAAATTTTAATCCATCCTCCTGACATGTCCTATCAACTTGAGCTGCCTTTTCCCCATTAAGCACTTATCAGTATCTAACATAATAAATATTTTAGTTATCATGTTTATTGTTCATTATTAAAATGTAGGCCATGAGATAGGAATTATTGTCTGCTTAGGGTTACTGCCATTTCTGAGAATCTAGAACAGTGCCTGTTCATTGGAACTCATATTGGCTGATTCAAGTCATATAATTCTTTATTTTATAAAATGAGAACTGATGTATGCAAAAACTGAAACTGCCCATGTTAACTTGCATGGCCTGAATTAGAACATGAGTCCCAACTCTCAAGACTGGAGTAGTTTTAAGAATACCAGAATTATTTTCCACCTTATTTAGATTTTCTACATAAATGTCTTTCCACACTGGGAGAAATCAGTTGCAATGAGCAAATGTGAAACATTGTTCCTCAAAGTGGTTCTACTTATGCATTAAATTGTTGTTTTATATTTGTACATTAAAATAAATACACAAAGACAATCACTGCAACATTATATGTAAGACCAGAAGTTGGAAATTTTATCCCATCAATAGAAAACTGATTAATTGAATAATTTGGTATTTATATAATTGAATATTTCAGCAGCCATGAAAGAGATTGAGTAGATCCATAAATATTGATCTGAAAATCATATTGCCAAGATACATTACGTGTTCCACAATATCTTATCCTTATCACTAAAACTCTAGAAACACGGAAGGGGTTGTGGCTCAGGTAGAATGCTTGCCTAGCACATGTGAGGCACTGGGTTCGATCCTCAGCACCACATAAAAAAACTAAATAAATAAAATAAAGGTATTGTGTCCATCTACAATTTAAAAAAAAAAAAAAAAAAAAACCTCTAGAAACAAATGTGGTTTTGGTGGCTTTTGTTTGTTTTGGGTTTTTGTTTGTTTTTTGCAGCAGGGATTGAACTCGAGGATACTTGACCACTGAGCCACATCCCCAGCCCTATTTTGTGTTTTATGTAGAGACAGGGTCTCATTGAGTTGCTTAGCACCTCGCCATTGCTGAGGCTAGCTTTGAATTCATGATTCTCCTGTCTCAGCCTCTCAAAGTGCTGTCATTACAGGTGTGAGCCACCACGCCCAGCTTTGGTGTTTTGTTTTTTTTCTTTAACTTAATTGACAGCAAAACCTGACCAATTCTAAAACCACTTTGCAGAAAATACCTGACATGAAAATATGTAAAGTATTGATTTATCTCATTTGGTGTGAATAGAGTATTCATATCTTCCAGTGCAAAAAAAAATTAATGCAATTAATTATGAAGTGTTTCACAGACCCACTAATAGTATTGTATTCTTTTTGCTACATGCACTGTTTGACTCTCTAAAATTGAAAAGACTGAACTCTCAACAAGGAATTATGGGCTACACTAAGTGAACAAACAAGATGCAGAATACCGTCTGTAGGATGATACACTGAGTATGCCTGGAAATTCTGAAAAGAGTATACATATTTTTATAGAGAAAGAATTTACAGAGGTTATTTCTAAGGAATGGAGTAGGAAAAAGTGCAGAACAACTCTGTTCTCACAGGAAACAGCTCTTCTCCTGGGCCCCAGCTGCAGCAGGAGGGAGCTCACGGATCTTTCTTTGTAGTGCTGTCCATGAAATGGTTCAACTCTCAAGCTCCTTGCATTCCTGTATCTCAACTCAACCTTACGTGCACTGGAGTGAAAAGCTTAAATCCATCTTTAGTCTCATTCCCTGTGGATAAGGACAGAGTGAAGAGGAACAAGGAAGTCTCCGTTGACTGGCAGCGCAGATAGTACATCCCCAAAGGAAGTTGGTACAGACAACTAGAGGATGGCCTGCTGCTCAGACAGCAGATGTCACAAACACATGGGACAGGACCTGACCTGCCTCTGTATGTGCAACTCATCTGCTATTTGTTACTGGGCATGTCTTTTAAGCCCTCTGGGCCTTGTTGTCTACCTAGAGAGAGAGAAGGACTTCCTGGCTCTCACAGGCCCAAAAGTTCTCTGATGGACTAGATAGAATGTCTCTCAGACTTAAAAGTACATATGAATCTCCTAGGCATCTTGTTAAAAATACAGATACTGACTTGACAGGTCTGGGGTGACCTGCACAAGCACCAGGTGATGGTGAATTTGCTGGTTAACCATATTGAACTTTCAGTAGCAAAGCCCAGAGCACCGTGTGGTGGCTTTGTAGGTGATGAGACCACTTAGCCAAAATAAGCAAAATCTAGGTTTTAAATAGTTTATTTTTAAAAATAGTGATAAACTTCCCCAGCAATTCAATCTGTCACACTGAAATCACAAATACCACTGTTAATGGAATTTGTCCATTGTTAAGGCAAGTGGTTTTCATTTAATCATTAATCTAATCATTAGTAAACCAAGTGTATCCTTATGCTAATTCTCTGAAGTTATCTAAAGGCTTTACCTTCAACTATATTTGGTACTTAAATAATTTTAACTTTTGGCTTAGAATTAATACAAAAGATAATCATTTCTCATAGTTTTAATGATTAATATAAACTTCAGAGAATTTTTTTAGGCTTCAGATCAATCCATTGTCCAATAAAACCAGAGCATTAACCAACAGAATTTATCTCGGAAGGCCCCTGGGGAAGTGCCAGGTTTTCATTTATGTCTATCCAGAGTTAAGATGGGTTTTGATAAATAATTAATCATAATGGAATTGGGCTTCTCTAAAGAGAGTTGAGTGTAGTACTAAAAGTCTCACAATGAGTTTCTCTAAGGTTGTGCCTACATTAGGAAGTCAAATCCCCTTCTGATAAATTTGATGGTGTTTAGTCTGGGTAAGGTATAATTTTGGAAGTACTCTCATGTCAGACATTTTCCATATTATACTTTCAGACTAGAAACCACATCAAAAACCTGAGTTGGTTGAGGCATTAATTATCTTGAATCAAATATTCCCCTTCTCTGCCAGTTGTCTTCTATTCTGTATCTTCTCATTGGCATGCTTTATGAACACAAGAGACTGGGAAAGCCAAATAAGATATTACCTGCAAATGGTGTTTTGGACATTTTAAGCTATAATTTAACTAAAAGACATGAAGTAGTTGTATTTTTTTAAATCTTCAAAAGGCAGCATTTTGTATATTACAGAAAGCTTAGGACCTAAGGTGCCATGTGATAAAGACAGGGAGAGCCAAACAATATCCATAAGGAAAGGGTTTCTAAAGAATAAAAGAAAAAATAAATCAATAGATATTTAATACGAGTTACTAGTTAGGAAAGCATGCAGCCCAGAGTGCAAGCTTTTCCTACCTAAAGACAGGAAGCGGGTAAACTCTTTACATCTGGGCACCGCAGGCATTCTCAGAAAGTTGTCAGAACATCTACTGCAGCACAGTGGAGTCTGACTACAGAAGAGCTGTGGCTCCGGCATGCTAAGAATGGAGGGAGCCTGAGGGTATAGTTCAGTGCTTGTCTAGCATGCGTGAGGCCATGAATTCAATCTCCAGCATCACATATGCAAAAAACAAAACAAAGCAAAAAACACCTTCAAACATCAATTTTTCAAAACATATTCTCCGTAGGAAGAGTTTCTTCCTAAAATCACTTACTGATTGTTTAAATTCTGATTTAACAAATCAACTGTTAAAAGACCATACATACCTATAATTCCAGCTACTCAGGAGGCTGAGGCAGAAGAGTCACGAATTTGAGGCCAACCTCAGCAACTTAACAAGACCCTGTCTCAGAATTAAAAATTCAAAGGATTAGCTTTGTAGCTTAGTGGTAAAGTGCCCTGGGTTCAAACTCCAGTGCCAAGAAGTTGGGGTTAGGGGGAGCAAATTTTGAAGCATCTGGAGAAAATCGAATAAGGATCAATTATTAGATAAGACCAAGGAAATGTTAATACACTTATCTGTGATAATAGCAGTGTGCTGATAAGAAAACGTCCATATATTTTGGAGATGCACACAAAAGTATGTCGGGTGAAGTACTCAGCAATAAAAACAAAAAGGGAGAGCTGAAATAATGTGGTAAAATCTTGATAAATACTACTTCCTACTTTTCTGTGTACTTAAATTTTTCAGGGTAAAAAGCAATTTGAAATTTTTTAGTTTTTGTTAAAACATTACTTTTATCTTGAATAAAGGCCATATTAAGGACATAACTAAGAAAAGTTTTATTAAAAATAGGAAAAATGGACTTCCAATTTCCAGTCTGACATACGATGAGCTTGTAAGTCACCATTTCATTCTAATAACAAGTAAAAAACTGAACAACCTGAAAAATTAGCAACTCTTCTTAGATCAGTAAGAGAAGTCACAGGGCAAATTGCTGCCCCTTGAGACAAAAACAAAGAATCCTGGCTTAACAGAAGAGAAACCCAGAAACACAGACCTTTGCAGGAACCAGTGCCAGGGAGAGAAAGTCTAAACTGCAGTGGGCATGTGGCTGAAGACCAAGGGACAAGTCTAAGAGTTAAATGCTCCACGGGTCGCAGTATTGGATGAATTTTATCTACAGGAACTCTGTTGAGTACATGCAGTAAATACTAGAGAAAAATTTGTCATGCACCAAGCATGGTGGCTCACTCTTATAATCCCAGTGACTGGAGAGGCTGAGGCAGGAGGGTTGCTAGCCTCAGCAACTTAGTGAGACCCTATCTCAAAATTTAAAAAAAAAAAAAATTAGATTAAAAAAAAAACTGGGAATATAACTCAGTGATTAAGCTTCCCTGGGTTCAATCCCCATTACCCATTCCTCTTCCCTCAAAATTTCTTCCAGAAAGGTAAAGGAAAATAGCTATTTTGAGACACCAGAACATTCTGTTCTTAACAAGGTCTGCCCTAAGGATCAACTGCTGAACCAGAGCCTATTTTGCTAGGCTTTTCTCAGAATCTACTGACAAAGGGAAAAGGAAATATCTAAATCCAGCTGACTTTGGCCATTCTGTACCATGCAAGGGAGGAAAAATATAGAGAAAAGGAAAGAAAAAACAAAACAAAACTGTAAAGGGCTTCTTTACAGTCATGAAGTTCATAGCCCAGAGACAAAGCTTTTTAAAAGACTTGTCAAATGGCTGGGGAACACATCCTCTTTTCTACATTTTACCACCATATTACTATTTTCAGCAGATCCCTTTAGTCCATGGTCACTTGGCCCTGTCACCTTTGGACCTATGGAAAGAAATGGATGATAGGGGAGGCTGCTCACATCATGGCAGCCAGGAAGAAAAGAAAGAGATAGGAAGGGTTTGCAGTCCAAATATTCCCTTTAAGCAAACTCTCCCTCTAGGCCCCACCTTTTAATGGTTTTATCACCTCCCCTCATGGGATGGGGACCAAGCCTTTAACACATGGGCTCTTACAGGCCCATTATTCAAATCATAGCATTCTGCTCCTGATGCCAAAAGGCTCACATTCATCTCCAATACAAAATGCTTTTGGAACATTTCCGAGAGTCCCCTAAGTCTTAACTATTCCAGCATTGCTCAGAAGTCCAAGTTCAAAGTTTACTCTGAGATTTAAAGCAAACTCTCAGCTGTGAGCATCTATAAACATCAAAAGAACAAGTGTACATACCTCCAAGACAGAATGACACAGGTTAAACATTCCTATTCCAAAAGGGAGGGGTGGGGCAAATGAAGGATGAGACCCAAAGCAAAGCCAAAACTCAGAAGAGCGAACATTAAATCCTAATGCTCCACTTTCAGGATCCAAGGCAAATGGAGGTGTCATCCTAGATGCAAAGGGCTTGGGAAGCTCCACCCCTACTGCCTTGCTTGCTGCAGCCAACATGATCATTCTCTTGGACAGATTTGGCTCCCTGTCTGCAGCTCCCCTTGGCAGGTTTTCCATGTTCCTGGCACCTCTAACTTCTTAGGGTCTTCAGTGCAGTTCGCCTTCACTCTCAGTTTCATTCATCACCTTGCCAAGGGCTGCCTGCAGGGACTCTGAATCTACTACCTCTCTGGCCTCTCAGATTTCCCTTTAAAATCTCAGTGGACACCTCCATAATCTCATAATTCTTGCATTTTGAATGCCCACAAAACCAGCATCACATGGACTATACCAAGGTCTGTCACCAGCTCAGTCTGTACTAGGGTCCATTTAATCACATCCCCAGTGACCCAAGTGCCTTGATGGCAGAACATGGAGAAATGAATTCCAGAAAGGTATAACTGAATATATTGTCATGTGATGGGCTGCATAGATGATGGTGGTCCCTAAAGCTTCTAATGGAGCTGAAAACTTCTTAGTGCCTCCTATTTTTACTGTATCTTTTCTGATTAGATACACACATACTTATCATTGTGTTACCATTGCTTACAATATTCAGCATAGTAACATGCTGTACAAGTTTGTAGCCTAGGAGCAAAAGGCTATACCAAAGAGACTAGGTGTGCAGTAGGCTATAACATCTAGATTTGTGTAAGTACACTGCATGATATTCACATGACTAAGTCACCTAAGAACACATTTCTCAGAATGTATCCTTGTCATTAATTGATTCACAACATAATTGAATATATTGAATATGCAATTGAATACATCATTGCTATTATTAATTTGAATAAACTATTATACGTTAGGTCAATTAAGAATAAGAGAAATGAAAGTTTTTATTTAACCTTTGTTTATGTTTTCTTTTCTTTATGTAGATCTGAATGTTTGTATCATTTTCCAATTTCCTCCCAAAAACCAAGTCCAAAGGCTTCTGAACCACATCAGTTATGGTCACAGCAATGACCCTAGTTGGTACCAATTTTCTGTGTTAGTCAGTTTTCTGTTGCTGTAACAAATGCCTGGGATAAATCAATTTATAAGGAAGAAAGATTTCTGTTGACTCACAGATTCAGAGGTTTTACTCTAGGGTCACTGGTATTATGCTTTGGATACAAGGTGTGCCTGCACCTCTCCCCCAAAAAAAGCTCAGTGTTAAGGCAAAAATGTTCAGTAGTGAGATGACTGAATTATGAGAGCTGTAATCTAAACAGTGGAATAATCTGTTTGATGAATTAATAATCTGAATGAACTACCTGGGTAGTTACTGGGCAGATGGGGCATGACTGAAGGCAGCAGGTCATTATGGGGGCCTGCGTTGGGGACTATGTTTTGTCTCTGGCCCCTCACAACCTCTCTTTCTCTTTGCTTTCTGGCTGCCATGAGTGGAGCTACTTCCCTCTGCCACACCTTTCTCCCGTGATGTTTTCTCACAGCAGGCCCAGAACAATGGAGTCAGCCAACCATTGACTGAACATCTGAACCTAGGAGCCAAAATAAACTTTGAGTTCTCTAAGTTGTTCTTGTCAGGTACTTTGGTCACAGCAATGAACTGGCACATTTTGGCACCATTGCCCTTAGACCTGTGGAAAGCAGTACATCACAGCGAGAAGAACGTGATGGAGGAGGCTGCTAACCTCAGAGACAGGGTCTGGGGTCCCAGGACCCCTTCAATACCACACTCCATGACCTAACTCCCTTCTACTAGGTCCTGTCCCTTAAAGGTTCCAACACCTCCCAATAGCTCTCTGGACTGGAAACCAAGCCTCTAACACGTAGGCTCTTGAGGAGCATTTATCCAACTCACAACATAAAGGAAGACTATGAAAACTCTGTGCCCCAAAATTTGATAACCTAGATGAAACGGACTAATTAGTTGAAAGACAGAATTTATCAAAACTCACAAGATGAAAGAAACCATCTGAATAAACTATAAAGAAATTTAATCAATTATTAGTACCCTTACAAAACAGCACCACGTGGGTTCATTTAAAAATTCTGTGAGACTAAAAAGGAGACACTTCAAGCTGACCTTAAGAATACATATTTGTGTGTGTGTAAAGTTTTACTTTTAGCTATAATTGCAATGGCTATTGATTAATGACTAAACTTAAATTATTTTAAATTATAATGAACATTAATAAATGCATAGCCTCATTATGGAAGCAGAAAAGTCTCTTAATGACTGTCTCATTTTTTTTCTAATATTAAATAAGAATCTAGCCAGGTATAGTAATGTGTGCCTATAGTCCGAGTCAGGGACTCAGAAGGCTGAGGCAGGAAGATCTCTTGGATCAGGAGTTCAGGGTAAACCTAGGCAACATATCAATAACCAATATCTTAAAAGCAAAACAAAATAAAGACTCATATTTATCTTAGAAAAAGTTTCATCAATACCTGTCATGTGTCAGCCCTTCTAGAACATGCATCAGTAAGAATTATTCTATCAGTAATAAGTATTCTATTAGCTTGCAGGAATAAAAGTACTTACATCAGGCCCTGTTTAGATGGCTTAAAAGATAGGCCAAGTTTTCAGTGTTTGCCCACAAATTTCAAAGAGAGCTATAAATATAAATTTGTAGATCTTAACCACATCTACAACTGGAAGGCTTGTGGCAATATAAAATAAAATAAGGTATCAAAATAAACCAGACATGGTTTTCATTCTGGTGGGTTTTTGTTGTTGTTGTTTGTTTGTTTTTTGGTCATAGATGGACACAATAGTTTTATTTTATTTATTTATTTTTATGTGGTGCTGAGGATTGAACCCAGTGCCTCACACGTGCTAGGCAAGCATTCCACCACAGAGCCACAACATCAGCCCAACAATCTTAAAGAGCAATTACAAATGGCCTTAGTACACAATTAAAGATTTAGATAATATTATTAGCATAAACACCGCTGGAACACCAGGCCTGCTGCCCTTCGCTAACTAGATGTGGATGAACATAACCTTAATGGCAGGCACGTGTGAGTTGTGCAGCACTAGAGCATCTCCATTTTGACTTGAGTCTTTCCAAAATCTTCTGATGTGGTTTGGGTGTGGGCTGTCTTCCAAAGTTTCGTATGCCAGAAGCTTGGTCTCCAATGTTGCAGCATTCAAACATGGTTTAGTCAGATTTTTCGTCCCTGTGACCAAAGGACCTGTAGAAGAGAAAATGTTTATTTTGGCTTATGGTTTCAGAGGGTTCAATCTATAGGCAGCCAACTCTGGGCCCGAGGTGCGGCAGAACATCTTGGCGAAAGAGCTTGGCAGAGGAAAGCAGCTCAGGACATGGCAAGCAGAAAACAGAGAGAGAACTCCTCTCTCCAGGGATAAAATATCTACTTCCAGAGGCATGCCCCCAGCAACCTATCCTCTCCAGCCACATGATACCTAAGGTTACTGCTCCATTAATCCATATCAATGGATTAATCCATTGATTAGGCTACAGTCCTCATAATCTGATCACATCGCCTCTGAAATTCCTTGCATTGTCTCACATATGAACTTTTGGGGAATACCTCATAACTAAACCATAACAGGACATTTAAGAGTCAGATCCTTAGGAGGAGGTGACTTGGACACAGTACACCAGCTTCAGAGGATCAATGCCACCTCACAGGAATGGGTTAGCTCCTGGGACTGGATTAGTTACTACAGGGCTGACTGGTATAAAGTAGGTCAATCTTCTTTATCCTTCAAATTAGCATGTGTTCCTCCTCTTTGTGTTCACTTGCTTCTCCAACTTCTTGTGACACAACATAAGGCCCTCAATGTAAGCCGAGCCGGTGCTACACTCTTGAATGTCCCTCCTCCAAAATCATGAGCCAAAATAAACCTCCTTTCTTTATGAAGTACCCAGCCTCTGGGTTCTAGCAACACAAAATAGACTAAGACATCTTCCCTCTACTTGCACGTCATCTTTTTTGGTTTTTTTTTTTTAACACTTTATCTTCTAAATACCATTAGCTCCTATTAGCCTAGGTTTCTGAATGTTTCATCTTTTCCTGGATACTCCCAATGTGCAAACCTATTCTTCATTGTGAACATACTCTTAATGGCATCCAGTTGTGAGTCATATAAGTGTAATTGTACTGTAATTGCTCACTTCATATTCTCTAAGGAAGCTGCTTACCCAATCTGTCAGATTTTTTATCACAACTGTTCAATGTGTCCACTCTGTGGAGGGACTGAACTATAGGAGAAGAAGTTAGAGAAGCATGAGTGAACCCAACATATGGAATGAATGAGACAAAATTACTTACTGATCACTTAAGCAAATACACACACATCCATGCACATGTACTGTTTTCATACCTGCAAAGCCGTAAGTTCAGCAATGATTTGTGGCTTGTACTCTGCAGTCCATCTTATACACCATCGCCAGGTTAATGTTTGTGAACATTTCTTTGATCAAGTCATTCCAAGTTTCAAAAACCATCAGCTTCCATTGTTGCACACTGGGATACACAGTAGTATACCCAGTACCACAAGGTATTCAATGCCACTGATAAATGAAATACACCTTTGTGCAAGGTCAGTTTTATTCAAGGATTCTGAAAAACAGCTTTTAATTTATTTTCTTTGCAGTTTGTTTGAAATGCTACTTTTTTTACATTAAAACAGACATAAATGTCTTAAGGAACAGGATGTATATGCTCATTAATTTTTAGGATAAATTTTCCACTTTAGTTACCCTTTTTAAAACCAAACAGAAACAAAATACTCTCTAAATTTCCTCACCCACCAATCACAAGTCAATCTCCTTGGATCTTGCCCTTATCACCCAACTTGCCAAGAACTCCAAGGGCCCCTGTGTGGTAAATCCAGTTTGGTCCTCATTTGCCTGACCTGTCCATTGACCACCACTCTTAAAATGTGGTTGCTCTTAGTTTCAGACATGCACTCACATCCTGGTTTTCTTCCTACTTTTCTGGCTGCTGCTTCCCTTTCATTATATTCTTCTATCTACCCAAAAAAACTTGAAGTTTCTCAAAGTTCTATCCTGGGCTCTTTTCTCCTCTTCCTCAATAGTTTTGATCATGCTCCTTCTTATATCAAACTTCTGATGTCTCCCCATTATCCACAAAAAAAGTCATTTAGTGTCTACCTCATTCACCACCACCTGCCCTCCCGTCTCCAGCTGCCCTGTTCCCCCTTGCATCACTGAGTCACATTTTTTTCTGAACATCCTATAATTTAATGCCTTCAAGTCTTTCCTCAGGATGTTCCTCTTACCTACAAATACCTGGGCACTTGCTCCAACTTCCCAGTGTCTAAACTCTACCCACAAAGAAGAAGGGCCTTATCTTTTTATTCTTATCGCGAAAAATCACTCTGAAACGTCTTACACATAGTAAGAGTAAATGCCCACCAAGCTCTTCATCTCAGGCCATAGTGAACTTTCTCCACTCTGAATATCTGTATTTACTTTATGGCAGTCAGTCATAGGTGGTCCTTTATTATTATTTTATGGGTTCGTGTGCACCGGCCACCTACTTAATATGAATGGTTCTCTTCTATAAGACACTATCTCATTCTTCTACATATCCTCCCCCTGAATGCTTTTCACCCAAAAAACTTTTTCACAGAGGATTACTTGTGATGCTGTTGTTTCTAAATGGTCCATACAGCACATCTAAATAGATGGCTCCAGACTCATATTTGTTGAGGAGGTCATGCTAATTTACTATAATTTTGGGGGGGAACTGGGGATTTAACCCAGAGGCACTTTATCACTGAGCCACATCCCCAGCCCTATTTTGTATTTTATTTAGAGACAGGGTCTCACTGAGTTGCTTAGTACCTGGCTAAGTTGCTGAGGCTTTGAACTAGCAATCCTCTTGCCTCAGCCTCCCAAGTCGCTGGGGCTGATTTACTATAAAAGTTAAAAACAAAATGTAGTAAACCAAAATGTCTCTTAACTAATGTTTTTATAAAATGTTACTTAAACCAAATTAACTCTTCCTAATATATTTTTTGAAGTTTTGCCAAATTTTCTACCTAACATGGTTGTCCTTGAGGCCAGTAACTTATCAAAATGGAGCAATGCTAAGATAAGAGTGGAGCATTTAAAACAAAAATTGTTTTATGAGAGCCGTGGTAAAGTGCTTGCCTAGCATGTGCGAGGCCCTGGGTTCCATACCCAGCACTGCAAAACAATCAAACAAACAGAAAATTGTCTTATGAATAAAGTTGCAAAGCTCCCACCTCTTTTCTATCCTTTCCTTCTTTGAGTCTGTAAGATCTGCCACAATAGCAAGGGAAACTATTACCAGCGCTGGGCAGCTATCTGCACTGTTGCTGCCTTAAGTAACTGGCCTTTTTGGTGTTTCATGTGATTAAGAAAACTGAAAGTTAGTCATAGTGGGAGAACATTTAAAGTAGGAGTCAAAGAGTGGGCAGAAGTCAGAGAATGCAAATATCTGAGCAACCCCACTGAAGAGGAACTTTCCACATGCCAGATGCCACAAATTTACCTCTAGGAAATTTCCAGGTCACACTGAGAAGGTCCAAACCTATTGGAAACTTAGATAGGAACCAGGAAAAGCTTCAGCTTCGTACTTTATTAGTAACCTGGGCATAAAAGTTCTATTAAAGAGAGGTTATAAGAATTAAAATATGAAATGCTGTGAAGGAAAGAAGTATCATTTAGTTGTGAAAGGGTTATCATTACAGTTATTTATGTACGTATAAATTGTTTTAATAGTATTTAGCTTTATTATAAATATTCAAGTTTAAATCATCTGTTTCTAATTCATTCAAAACCTGGGAATTCACATTTGACTTTAACAAGAGTTAGCAATATTAAGCCCATGTCATTCCTGTAGAAAAATCAAGAGATTCAGAACTTCAAAGAAAAGTGCACTTTGAAGTTAGACAAATTTGGATTCAAATCTCACTTCCACTAGTTATGAGTTGTTGGACTTTAATCACTAATTTCTCTGAGTCTTAGTTTAAATAAGTTTGATTTTATAAAGTTTCTGGTGTGTGGAGTATCATCTATATTTTACAAATGGAAAATACTATTGTTATTAGGAAGAATAGACGTGAAATTTCCTCATGAGCATCATATAATATTACAATTACTGGAAAACAAAAATCAGTTAAATATTTAATTTGTGTGATGCAAAACTGGCCCGACTCATTTTTTAAATGGAAATGCCTTAATATTTATAGAATTTAGTGAACTTTGTTTTGATGTAGAATAGGAAATGCCTGTTTGGATATGTTGAAATCAGCCTGGTTATAAACTCATCAAAAACATCCCATATTTTATTGCTTTATAAGAAAAACTTAA
This sequence comes from Geosciurus inauris, assembly GCA_004024805.1. Lineage (NCBI taxonomy): Eukaryota > Metazoa > Chordata > Mammalia > Rodentia > Sciuridae > Geosciurus > Geosciurus inauris. The sequence goes on from PVHX01015626.1 coordinate 39,810, forward strand.
TAATATTAGTAGATCTTAATTGAACTACTCTCAATGTCAGGACAATACCTAAAACTCATGTTTCTAGGGAACTTGTAAACTAGTATTGAATCAAAATATTTCGATAAATATTTATTTAGTCCACAGAGTGTGCAGCATTATACTAAGCATTTCAGAGAATTAGTAAAGAAAAGTCAGAGTTTCAGCCTCCAAGAGTCTGAAAATTTTTTAAACCACCATTTGAGGTCTAATTGTCCTAACAGAAATTGCCCATATCTAAAGTGTACAATTTGGTCATTTTTTAAAAAAATATTTTTTTAGTTGTAGATGGACACAATGTCTTTCCTTTATTGCTTTGTATGTGGTGCTGAGGATCAAACCCAGAGCCTCACGCATGCGAGGCAAGCGCTCTACCGCTGAGCTACAATCCCAGTCCCAATTTGGTCATTTTTGATACCTATGAAACCATCTCTAAATCAAGGCACTGAACTTATTCTTCACTACCAAAAATTTTTCCTACAATCTCTTTGTAATTCCACTATCTTCATGGGTGCTCTGGAAATCATTGTTCTGCTTTTTGTTGTTATAGACAAGTTCTCATTTTCTGGAACATTATATAAATGGAATTATATGTAAAATTCTTTTTTGCATGAATTATTTTATTATAAAATTATTTTGAGTTTCATTCATATTGTTATATGTATCTGTTATTCATTTTTTATTGCTAAGTAATATTTTGTTGTATGAATATACAGTAATTTGTTTATTGAGCTATTAATTACATTTGGGTTGTATCTACTTTGGACCACTCTGAATAAGGTTGCAATGAGCATTTATGTACAATTCTTTGTATGGGAATATGCCTTTATTCATCTTGAGTAATTACCTATGCATGGAATGCCTGGATCATAAGATAGTTATATGTTTAATGTTTAAAGATATTGCCAAACTGTTTTTCCAAAGTAATTGTACAGTTTTGCATTCCCAGGAGCAGTGGATAAGAGCTCCAGTTGCTCCATATCAACACTTGGTATTGTCATTTGTGTGTGTGTGTGTGTGGTGCTAGAGATTGAACCCAGGGGTGTTTACCACTGAACAACATTCCCAGCATATTTTAAATTTTATCTTGAGATAAGGTATCACTCAGTTGCTGAGGCTGGCCTCAAACTTGTGATCCTCCTACTACAGCCTCCAGAGTTGCTGGAATTACAGGTGTATGCCACCACACATGGCAGTTGGTCATTGTTTTTAGTTCTGATAAATATATAGTTGTATCTCATTTTTATCTTAATATTCATTTCAAGAGACTTAAATTTCAATGATCAGATGAACACTCGGGATGAGACCTGCGCAGCCCCAGGACTGCCCCGCTGACCAGCGCAGAGCCCAGGCCCAAGCCCAGGCACAAGTCTGCCCACCATGCTGAGAATCATGCCTACACACCACAGTGCTGCATCTCCAAACAGGCCACCCAAAGTCATCGTTCAGCCTGACCTTTCAGCTCCATCTCTAAAAGTAGTGCTGCCATCATGGGACACCACCAAGGCCATCTTAGGTTACCCCCACTGCTGCCACCACCATCTTTAGTTGCAGCAGCTTATATCTTGGGATACCAGCTGGGGGCAGGAAGCCCAACACCAGAATACTTACAGGTTTGACACTACCCTGTCACCAACCAGAGTTGTGGCCACTTCCATCTAGGGAGAACAAATGCTTCTGGGAAAACTGGAAATCCATATGCAGCAAAATAAAACTAAATCCCTCTCACCATACCCAAAACTCAACTAAAAGTGGATCAAGGACTTAGGAATCAGACCAGAGACCCTGTACCTAAAACAAGAAAAAGTAGGACTAAATCTTCATCACATTGGATTAGATTCTGACTTCCTTAACCAGACTCCTAAAGCACAAGAAATAAAATCAAGAATTAAGAAATGGGATGGATTCAAACTAAAAAACTTCTTCTCAACAAAGAAAATAATCAATTTCACAAAAAGAAGAGCCCACAGAGTGCAAGAACATCTTTACTACATGCCCTTCAGAGCACTAATTTCCAGGATATATAAAGAACTGAAAAAATTTAACACTGAAAAAATAAATAACTCAATCCATAAATGGGCTAAGGAACTGAACAGACACATCTTAGAAGAAGATATACAATCGATCAACAAATACATGAAAAAAAATGTTCAATTTCTCTAGTAATTAGAGAAGTGCAAATCAAAACTACTTTAAGATTTAATCTCACTCCAGTCAGAATGCCAATTATCAAGAATACAAGCAATAATAAGTGTTTGCAAGGATATGAGGGAAAAGATGTACTAATATATTGCTGGTGGCACTGCAAATTGGTGCAACTACTCTGAAAAGTAGTATGGAGATTCCTTAGAAAACTTGGAATGGAACCACCATTTGACCCAGCTATCCTACTCCTCGGTCTATATCCAAAGGACTTAAAAATGAGCATACCACCATGACACAGCCACATCAATGTTCATAGCAGCTCAATTCACAATACCTAAACTGCGGAACCAACCTAGATGCCCTTCAACAGATGAATAGATAAAGAAACTGTGGTATATATACACAATGTAATACTAATCAGCATTAAAAGAGAATAAAATTATGGCATTTGCAGGTCAATGGATGGAGTTAGAGAATATCATGCCAAGTGAAGTAAGCCAGTCCCATAAAACCAAAGGCCAGATGTTCTCTGATAAGTGGATGCTGATCCACAATGGGGAGTGAGGTAAATGGAGGAACTTTGGGCAAAGGGGAGGGAAGGGGCATGGGGGCAGGAAAGATGGTGGAATGAGATGGACATCATTGCCCTAAGTACATGTATGACTGCACATATGGTGCGACTCTGCTTCGTGTACAACCAGAGAAATGAAAAGTTGTGCTGCATTTGTGTATAATGAATCCAAATGCATTCTGCTGTCATGTAAAACTAGTTAGAATAAAAAAAGAAAAGAAAACTTGCCATGAATGTGAATATGTGAAAACAAAGTGATTACTAGTGACCATTAAATAGGGTACGTCAAACACATTTTAGAGTTTAGGAAGTCATCTAAAGAGAAAGAGGAAAAAAAGATGCTGAACATTCATGTAAAGAAAGAGGGGGAAAGGGAAAAATTATTTGGCAGACCAGAGGAAACAGATTATTATTTTAATAAAGCAAAGATTATTCCTAGGCCTAGAGGTTACCACAAACAGAAAGGAAAAGAGACTAGATCCACCTGCCAGGTGAGATCAACTCTGCAAGCAGGACTCTAATGCAAAGAACAGAGGGAAACTGGGCAGAGCTATTACATTTCCAGCAATTCAGAGAAGCTGTACAGTGTAGTGAAGTGAGAGCTGTCCTAGGCTGCAGGCTGGGTCCTACCTTTAAATTTACATACATTTCCATTCAAGCAAACCACTTGGTTTTTCTGTTCTGTAGCTTCTTCACTTACAGAATAAAATAATCCTCTTGGACTAGACATTGAAGTCTTTTTCAGACATAAATTTTTATGTATATGAAGGTCTGGTATAGTTACTGTAAACTGGCCTACTAGATTTCTCTCCCTGCCTCTCGCCCACCCCACTTCTCTCTCTCTCAATGTGGTGCTGGGGATTGAACCCAGGGCCTTGTGCTTGCGAAGCAAGTACCCAGCCCCTAGATTTCTTTAATATACCTAAAATCAGACTTTTTAAAAAAATATACCACACAGGCTGGGTGTGTTGGCACACATCTATAATCCCAGTGACTCCCAAGGCTGAGGCAGAAGGATCACAAGTTCAAAGCCAGCTTCAGCAATTTAGTGAGACCCTGTCTCAACATCAAAAATAAAAAGGGCTGGGAATGTAGCTTAGTGGTAAAGTGCCCGTGGGTTCCATCCTCAGTAAAAATAATAATAACAATAATGTGAGTTTTTGATAAAGCTATGCAGATATGCAAGTACATCTCCTCAATTCATCAAAAAAGAAATGACTGCATAAATTTGTCTTGTAAACTTGAAATCTAGATATCACACTTCATCTTAAGAGAAGTAATTCTTTACTGATTTTTCCTCTTGCCTCTTTATTCCTTGCATTAGATAATGAAGCTACATACTAAGTTTTGAGTGATTTACCTTGTTAGGCAAAAAAAATTATAACATGTATATTTGTCAACTAATAGAATGTCAGAAATGTGGCAGACAGAGATAATTGTATTCGTAGCTATTGATTCATTCATGTAATATTTATTAAGGGCCAAACTATGGGCACTATTCTAAAAGTATCTTACTGAAGATACAGCAGAGATTAAAACATGATTTCTGCTTTCATGAAACTTATATTTTGGTGGCAGAAGACAGACTGCCAACAAATACACAAATAGATACATGATATATCGGGTTGTGATAAGATTTAGCGAAAAATCATGCTGGATGGTATGAGGGTGGGTGGGGGAGTAGGGAGGGCATATCTGACATGAAATAAATGGGAGGCAGAGGTATTTGAATACTGGATACAAAGCTCTACATCTACATGTGTATATTATTTCTATGAATTTGATTTTTCCTCTTATGAAATTTTATTTAATTTTTATCATACTTTCAAGATAATATCATCTGTGGAAGATAGTGTAAGTAATTTATTTTGAAAATTCAATAAGTCTTGATTTGTCTAAAGCTTAAAATCCACCTTAAACAATGGAGGTTATGTGCAAAACTTCATGCAGCCTGCTACGCGAGAAAATTCACTCTATGCTTGGTGAGCAAGCTGTCCAAAGGGATGGCATTTGAGTTGAGTAAGACTTCCATATTGAGAGATTATGGAACTAGAGTCTTTTCAGAAAGAGAAAATGGAATTAATATAAGAATATAGACTGAAAGATTCAATCCATTTGAGGTATCCAGCTGGGAACACCCCCACTGGTGAAATCTGGTGAAATTGCCTAACTCCCTTTATTTCATGACCAGTGGCATCCAAAGCTCCCTCTTGCCTCCAGTGTCCCTTAGATTTTGTCTCTGTGCCAAACCCTTGACCTACCCTATGAAGACCCAAATCTTAAAACTGGTTCTCTTCCTGAGATCCACAGCAACCCTCATTCACACCAAGTCATTGGGAGATGAGCAGATGTTCCGTAGATTGGGTGATGGAATGTGGAAATGAACTCAGTGCCCTGGACAGCCTTCCTCCAAGTTGAAGGCCTTTTCTCCCCTCTTCTTCGACTATCTCTATTTCTGCTGCTCACTTTTTCCTCCTTCTCAAACCAGGAGCTTCATTTTCTTTCTGTCATCCTTAGCATCTTAACTCTCCTTTGAAACCTGGGTATCACCAGATACCCCAGTCATTGGGGAACCCACTTTCTACTCTAAGCATGTATCAAAATATTTTCCCTGGTATTGGTAGTTTCTTCTGTAGAAGGAATATTGATACTGGTGGTTAGAATAATATTATAAGCTCATTATAAGTTTCTTTAGAGCTGCAAAGGGGGATAAAAAAGGATACTATGTTGGTTCAGGTTGAAGAAGTTAGGAATGGGAAAGATTTCCTTCAGGCCATGTATCTCTAAGAGACCAGAATCTGTCCTGCCTGGAGGCCTCCAAGCTGGGCGCTTTTGCCACATCTTCCTCTTCCACCATGAACAGGGTAAATAAAGTATAGAGAATGCAGGGTTATCACTGACAGCATGGCACTCCCTCTCTGACCCTCCCTTACACTCATGGAAAGGCATATAATTTTAGCTTTTTAAAGTAGTCAGGGTCAATTAACCTAAAGCAAGTCTAGGAGGACAAATATTAGAAAATAGCTCTGAAATATGAAGGAATCCAATGGGGAAAGAAAAGTTTTGGAGAAAATCTAAACTAAGTCCAGGACCTGGGGTGAAATCAAGCCAATCATGAATTTCCAGGTGGTCAGAAAGTTTAAAAATTGGCAACAGACATCAGAAGTAGGAGACCATTAGAGTAAAGGAATGGGATCCATGGAGGGAGGATGGTAGGGAAGAGAGTAGTACTAGGAATTGAAAGAGAAAAAACTGACTGGCGTGAGGTGGAATCTTAGGGTAGTTTTGATTTGCATTTCTCTGATTGCTAAAGATGTTGAACATTTTTTCATATGTCTGTTGATGGATTGTATATCTTCTTCTGTGAAGTTTGTGTTCAGTTCTTTGGCCCATTTATTGATTGGGTTGTTAGTTTTTTTGGTGTTAAGTTTTTTGAGTTCTTTATATATCC